>JAFCMP010000161.1:0-137500 GCA_017506865.1 Tribonema minus
AAGTTGCATTACTACCCACCAGTGAAAGGCTAGCCCCTACTCGGCAGTAATAAAACCCGCATGTCTCAGACGATGTTGAAGTTGCAAGAAAGGGGCGTAAAGGCCGCCATGTCGGTGGATATTGTTGGCGCGCACAACCCTGTGCGCGCACGCATGGTAAACTTCTCAGACCAGCCGGTGCTTATGGCCAGAAACACCTTCATTGGTGAGGCACGGCCGGCTTTGCCTGAGGATATCATTGAGTTGGAGGACGCATCTGCGACCAAGCTTGAGCAACAGCTCTTGCAGGTGGCTGCAGCTCACCACCCGAAACAGCGAGTTCAGCTACGCTGCAACCGCGGCGCTGCGAGCAATTGCATTGGGGAAGGCTGCTGGTACCTATGGTGCTGCTAATGTGTCTGCTGCTACACCAGGCACAGAACGCACTCGTACCACACAGGAACCCTGCACTGAAAGCAGAGCTACGCGAGATGCTACCCACCAAAGGTGACCTTCATGATATGAAAGCCCCCGATGGTAGGCCATATGCTGAGCATCTGATGGATGTGTTCAACGAATTCGCGAGCGTGTTTGCAAAGGACCCCAAAAATCCGACAGTGACAAACCTCATGGAGTTTGAGATTGACACTGGTGATGCAATGCCTATCGCTGAAAAGGCTAGGAGGTGGGCGCAAAGGAGGCAGAGTACATCATGGAACATGTCAAGGCCATGCATGTGCGCAAGCAAGTGGAGCCTAGCAATGGTCCATGGGCATGCAACCCAGTACTAGCAAGGCAAGGTGATAAGATACGATTTTTGCGTGGACTTCCGCCGTCTCAACGCTGTCACGAAGCGCGACAGCAGAGGTCTAGGCAACATCGATGATATGGTGCATCAAATGAAGGGCGCCCGGTACGTGTCCTCAGTCGACATGGCCGCGGGCTACCATCAGATACCATTGCGCGAAAGTGACAAGCCTAAAACGGCATTCCGCACACCTGATGGAGGGCTATGGCAGTACACAGTGGCACCTTTTGGGCTTGTGAATTTGCCTGCGCAATTCACACGCTTGATGCACAACACTTTGGGCGCTGCCCTAGGTGCATATGCCATGGTTTACGTCGACGACGTCTTGATATATGATGACTCCATGGAAACGCACCTTGCGCATATCCGTGACGTCCTATCACGCATCAAAGACGCTGGTCTAAGTGTGGCGCGGCACAAATGCCAATGGTTCCAAACTGAGATCAAGTTCCTTGGTCACATTGTGGGATCAGGGGGCATTCGTCCGGACCCAGAAAAGGTTCAGGCAATGTCTGACATGAGCGCGCCATTGAATGCCAAAGGGGAGCTGACAAGGGCTAGCGTACTAGTACGTACAGTACTGGGCTGCTTCAACTATTACCGGCGGTATGTTCAAGATTTTGCGACATTGGCAGCCCCACTTGTGGAGCTGACCAAAAGTGATGCAGAAATGGTATGGGATAGGCGCAGGCGCGATGCCTTTGAGGCATTAAAAAAGGCAATGTGCGAGGCAAAACTGGTGTCACACCCAGACTTCTCACTACCATTTGTGCTGTACACTGATGCATCTCAAACTGCCACTAGTGGCATTTTGACGCAATTTAAACCAGTGCAGGCACTTAGTGGCAAAGAAGCTGCCCCCGCGGCAGGCCGCAGGCGCACAGTAAATGGGAAGGAGGAAATGGAAGTAGTAGTGGGTTACTTCTCAAAAATTAATTCCACACAAGACGCCAAACTTGGCGCTACCGCGTTAGAGTGCCTGGCCGTCGTGCTGTCACTCAACCATTACCGACCTTACGTGTGGGGCAACCCAGTCACAGTGGTTACAGATGCGGCGGCCCTACGATGGCTGCTGACTTTGCAGGACCACAATGGCAAGCTTATGCGGTGGGCTATGAGGTTGCTGGAGTACGACATTACCGTACAACACCGACCAGGCCTGGTGAACTCAAATGCAGACGGCCTGTCCAGGCTCCCTATGCAAAAAGAGTTGGACGCTCCTAGAGAGTATGAGCAAGCAGACGAGCAATGGTCAGACTCAATTCCATGCTTTGCAGCACCACCTTCAGGGGTGAAGTTTGCACATTTTGTGGAAGAGTTTGCGGCGCCCTTAGGGGAGTTTGCTGACCAAGCAAAGGCGACCAACCATGGGTCACATGTTTCTGCAGCGGCAATTAAAACTGCCAACTTCAGGGGTAAACTGGTGAGCAATGAGTGGGGCACTCCCTTCTCGCTCAATGAGCTAGCCATGAAGAATGCAAGTGAGGACTCAAGCATAGCAGCCAGGCTGGCTACGCTTACGGTCCAACAGGTCAATGTTTTGCTATGTGAGCTGGACGAGGAAGACTCTTCGTGGACGGATGGAGAGACTGCGTCGATGTCTTTCAGTCCAGCTACTTTGCATATGTATGCTAATGCATGCATGGATGAGGCGGCAGAGTCTGACTGGGACTCCCCGGCATCTAGCAAGACTGCGAGCATATCTGCCAAGCGCCGCCGGGTCGCTGCCAACACCGCTGTACCGCTACCAGGGGGCGCCATCCCCCCGCAGCGAACAGAGGGGGTGTCGGAGCCACGCCGTAAGCGCACACTCAGCAGGCCCAGCCATGAACTGGTCCCTGAACCAGTTGACGGGACCACGCCTGTGCCGGCAATGCTAAGCCGGGAAGCGTTTATTGAGCTCCAGCAGCGGGACCCCTTGTGTCAGGCAGTGTCACGCACTCTGAGGGACAATATATACCCGCAGGATAGTGAGCTGGCTGCACACTTAATGGTGAACCGTGACTGGTACTGTCACGAGGAGGACGGCCTGCTGGTACATCTGGCCACCAGCCACCCCAAACGCGGGATGGTGCTGCGCCAATGGTTTGTACCCGCCGCGCTGCGCCCTCTGGTTTTGAGGCTGGGGCATGACGACGCCACGGCCGGTCACGCCGGCGCAAGCGCCACGTATGTCCGCCTGTTTGAGCGCTTCTACTGGCCTCGCATCAGCAGTGATGTACACACGTATGTCACTAGTTGCATGTCTTGCCTACAGCGCAAGAAGGCTACGACTGGCAAGGCCAAGATGATGTTAACACTGCCAACTCGCATGTTTCAGCGAGCGCACACTGACATCACCATGACCTCGGTGGTGTCTTCAGAGGGGCACATAGGGCTGCTGACAGTAATTGAGGCACGCTCTGGATTTTGCTGGCTCATGCCAATTAAAAACAAGGACATGCATACGGTTGCAAGGCTCTTGTACAAGGTAATCCTAGAAATGGGATCCATGTTAGAGGAGCTGGTGTCGGACCAAGGCAAGGAGTTTCTGAACATTGTGGTGCGCGATTTGTGCTCAATTTTCAGGATCATGAAAATTGACACAAGTGCATACCACCCACAGGCAAATGGGGTCGCTGAACGGCAAAATGAACGCATCATGGCCATTCTGACTGCCTGGGTTGACAAGACCCAACAGAATTGGCATGAGGGCGTTGAGGCTGTGCAGTTCGCTCTCCGGTCCACCCCCAGAGAAGAAACAGGCCTGAGCCCTTTCTACTGTGTGTATGGCCGCGAGCCGTCCCTGCCGTTCGAAACCTTCCCTGATGAAGTGCATGGTGGCGACTTACATTCTGAGATTGAACGCAAGCGCGTCAACCTCAAAATGGCACAGAAGGTTATTGATGAGGCATATGGCATCAAGGCGCGCAGAGTTGACAAGGCTAATGAAGCGGTCAAGCGCGCAATGAAGGTTAAAGTTGGGGACCTGGTCATGATCAAGCAGAAGCCTGCTAAGGGACGCTCCAGGAAGCTGGACCCTAAATTCATTGGACCATGGGTGGTAGCAGAGGAAACTGGCGGATCTGGGCTGTCATTTTCATGCCGCATGATGGGGCGCCGGGTGCGTCGCACGCGGGCACATGTGACCAACATGAAGCCTTTTCATTTAAGGCCAAGTGTCATGGAACTTGACAACCCCTACGCGGTGCTTAATGAGGAAGACATTAAGCAACTGCCCAAGGATGGCTGGCTAGAGAGGCTGGTAGACCGCCGGTACAACCCCAATGGTTCGTGGGACTACCGTTGGCTGCTCAGAGATGGTACGTTGAGCACATGGAAGACAGAGGACGATGCACTCGAGGTTGCCATGCCTTGGACGCTCGATACTTTTCACGCGCTCTACGAGTTGAAGCATGTGAATGACATGCCTGACTACGCCATGAGGATACCACGGGAGGACCGGCGCGTAGCCACGAAAGAGGCTGCGCTGGCCCTATTCCCGAGAGGTACTAAGGTGGTGCGTGAGGAGCGCGGCGCGCTTAAGCAACAAGTCAAGTACCTATGGGGAACCATCACTGGTTACCTCGCACCGTACTGGCGCGTGCGCTATGAAGATGGTGACTGGGAGGACTTCACAAAGCGGCAGTTGCAATGCGCAATTGCGTTGGCTGAAGCCACTCAGCAGCGCGCAAAGGATCTGGGCGTCATGGTTTCTAGCCCCAAGGTGGTGCAGGAAATGTGCCCTGGGATCCCACCAGACTTTGGTGCGACTTACCATGGTCAGACCGTGAGAGTCAAAAGTGCAACTGGTTGGAGCCGTGCAGTGCTCAAGGAATACTTGCCCCGGGCCGGCAAGTACACATTTCGCGTGCATTACAACGGGCACCCAGTCACGCGTTTAATCACCGTGCGGCTGAGGCCTGACTACTACAGCACCGCAGTTACAAGCGAGCAGGCTGAGGCAGACCCTATGTCCAGTTGGAACCTACTGCTGACCACGGTCGCAGAAGAGGTCCCCTTGGGCCAGGAGTCTGGTCAGGGAGGTTCAGATTCATACAGTGGCGATGACATGGATTTGAGCGATGGTGATGTGAGGTAGCTACACCACGCATGTGCTCAGTGGCTGGCCGGCGCTGTGACATGAAGCTATCCTCGAGCTGTGCAGCGGCGCCTTAAACGAATATTGCGCTGCACAGTACCTATGTGGATACTCTATACGAGGGTCTGTAAAGGTTGGGTGTGGAGGTGAAGCAAATTGAATTACACATACGCTAACGTAGAACTGTAGCAACGTTGATCCCTGTGGTGCTATGCGTTTCTCTGGGGACAGAGAAATCATGAGAAGGGGGAGTTGACACGGGCAGCTGTATGTAAAGTAAACTATTTATGTAGCCTTCTGGCTTATGATGTTTCAACTCTATTATATTCGGCCGTTATTAGGGCCCAGGGCAATTGGTTCGAACTAGGGGAACATTGCAGGAAAACCCCTTAACCGGTGAGACCCTTGAGTCTCCCCAGATGAAGGGTTGTGCTTGCAAGGCCTCGGTTCTTGTCACTCAGCTAGGATACCACGGCTCCAGGATAGAGACAACTGAAGCCAACAACCATCAACCATCATGGACCCGTCTAAATCAGCCCAAGCCAACGCTGCCCCATCTACAAGTAAGACAGGCTTAACATAACAAATATAACCCCAACTCCGTTTCAATACTAAAAGGCACCACAGGACATTAATGCAATGATCAAGTTGAAGATTGCACAATCATTTGACTGAACAGCAACAGTTCGCTTCAGGACGCTTTGCGGATGATGGTGCAATCTTCAAACTTCAAATTGGACAAACTTGACTCGAGACGCTACTGTAATTGAAGTATAACTTCAAGTTGAAGTTCAACATCAACTGTCACGCTCAGTATTGACCATCATCTTCGATTTGAAGTTTGACGGGTGCATCACCGTCCGCACAGCGTCCTGAAGCGAACTGTTGCTGTTCAGTCAAATGATTGTGCAATCTTCAACTTGATCATTGCATTAATGTCCTGTGGTGCCTTTTAGTATCCGGGGATTGCTCCAAAAAATTCTCTCCTCATGGAGCTCCTCCAGGCCCTTCGGCAGGCCTGGGAGCACGCCGCACCGGTCGAAGAACGCGAGCAAGATGAGGCGCGTGAGGCACAGACGCCGCAGAGTCGGCGGGAACGCCTGCGGCATCGCGCCGTCCAGTCCCGAAAGCCTGGCGTCGGTCATCACCAATCGCTCCAGGCGCGGAGGGAACCGGGGCGGCAAACCGCCGCTCACTTCGAAGAGCCGCAGATCCGTCAGCGACGCCGGGAAGTCCACGTCGGAGTTCCAGCGTTGCGAGGTCAGGCTCAATGACATGTGCGTGAGGGCCGCCGGCCATGACACCGGCGCTACGAGCGCGAAGGACGTGCCTTCGAGCGTCGTGAGGCGTGCGGGAAGTGCGGCGTTGGAGAACGTGGGATGACCGTCCGAAGCGCGGCCGTTCAAGGCAAGGTGCTCCACGGACAACGGCAGAGGCGTCACGTCGTACGGGTATGGGTCCTGCGACTGCAGGCGGAGAACCCTCAGGGCCGGCGGCCAGGGCCGCAGATCCTCCGTGAAGCGCACGCCGTCTGCCGACACGACCAGCTCGCGCAGGCCTTGCGGCAGGCTAGCGCAGATCGCAATGACACCAGGGTAACCGCTCTGCACGACCACACTCGCGGTGAGAGTCGTCTGCGGAAGGGTCACGACCAGTCGCCGTCCGCACGTCAGGACGTCGTCGATTGCAATGTGCTCCACCGCTGGCGGGAAGGGCACCTGAATGTCGTGGTCTGGGCGGCGCTCGTTGTGCGACACGTAACCCAGAACCGATTGCCTCACCTCGAAGCGGCGCACCTGGACGAGCTGCTGCAGCGCATCTAAGGAGCCGACCCGCGCGTCCAGGCCGAACAGGTCGAGCACCCTGAGCATCTTTGCCATCAGGCCGAAGTCGCGGGGCACAATGTAGCATAAGTTGGGCGATGCCGTGGGGTTGAAGCTGCAGGGCACGAAATCCGTCAGCATCAGGCGCGCCACCCCCCGCGCCGTCGCACACGGTGGCGCCCACCCGTGCACGCTGGTGACGGTGTCCGGGAGCGGCGCAAGCTCGCCCGTGGCGCAGCAGAATTCCGCGGCCAGCCTGTCGCACCGGTCGGTCAGCCCCGGGGATCGATCCCTGACGCTGTCGCCGAGGCAAAAGCCGTATCGCACCTCCGACACACAATCGGGGATGCGGACGGGGGCCTCGAACTTGCCGGCCAGAATGAGTGACGTCGGCGACCTCGCCAGCAGCCGCTCCCTGAGCTGCGGCAGCTGTCTCCCGGTGATCAGCGCACGCATCGCCGACCTAATTTTTCGCGAGCCACGGTCGACAGCCCGCTGATGAATGCTGAGCATACCGCTGGCCACGACCACCTCGAAAGGAGAAAGCGTCTCGGCGTTACCCGCCGGGCTCTAGCCCCCCTCAGCATGGGCCTCCTGCGCGTCTGCGCTGTCCATAGGGCAGATGATTCGGACCTGCGAGCGGCGCAATTATCACCAGAGGCGTCACGCACAGGTCGGTGCTGTGGCACGTGACCGCAAACTGTGAAGGCAGCAGCCTGTCTCCGTGCCTTGCTGCCATTGCTGCTGCGATCTCTGTGATAGCAGCACTGCAGAGAGCAAGAACGACTGAACGCTGCGCACACGCGGCACTGACACCTACGGTGTACAAGGAATTGGCGCTACAGCAGTGTGACAGCAGAGAAATACTACTGTGGAATGTTACTGTTCACACCTTTCCAGTTCAAGGCGAAAGCAGCTGACATAGTTTGCACCAACATGAACATGGCACGCTGGTTGACGCAACGCCTACCTGATCTCTTGAGACGGCCTATCGTTACCTACTGCGGACTCCTTAGCCTTCTTCTGGCTCTCTCTCTGCGATCTTTTGCCTACTTCAAGTAGAAGTTGACAATTGAACTTTGTTTCCTGAATCTGAACTTCAACAATGTCTTCAAGGTTGGCAGTTGAAAGGGCACGAGGTCCTTTTTGCAAAAGGCCGTGCTGTGCCACACGTTGACAATACGATGCACTGCGAACCTCATGTATGAAACGCGATTGCCATTGCAAACGCTTTCTGCGCAGGCCGATTAGCATCATACATGAATGATGGTGCAGGCATTAGCTGACTCGAGCACTTGCAAGAATTGTCAGCCCAAGTTCTTGCAGCATTGCAAAGTAATCAATGCCAAACACTACAGAACAACTAAACTTGTGCCAAAGTGTTCAATGCCAAACACTACAGAACAACTGAACTTGTGCACTTGCTGAAGATGCGGCGTAGCATGCGCTGAGCTTCCAGCTATGCAAACAAAGTGAACACCACAGCTCTTGCAACATGTGTCGCGCATCGCAGTAAACATCGTCAGCAAGGAGACTGGCAAAGCAAACTGGAAACACAGCAGAAAAGAAGAGCAGCGCCCTCGCGGACAATAAAAACAGTCCGCAATCACGGTATTGTCCATTTGTATGAGAGAGTACACGCCATTGGTAAATGTTGTTGGAACCTGCCAGTATTGCACATATATCACAGAGAAGCTGTACAGGGCGCAGTGCGCGTGACATAGGCCACCGGCCCTAGCAGTCGCACCGGCGACATTTACAACCACCAAAGCCCTGAGACAGACTGAGGCTAATCCTGGGCATAGCACGCACGGCAATGGAGCTACCCTTACAACATGCTCCGCACCGTGCCAGGTGTTCCTCTCATCCTTGAAGTTATTCTTATGCGTCCCACTTGCGGTAACTCAAAGCGAAGGGGCGGCCGCGGCATGCACGCTAAGGCTATTGCATGTCCGACCAGCACGCCCATCTGTTCAGCTGGCAATCCGGTCAGTTTCTGAGCCTCATCCGTAGCTGACCACATCATGACATCAAAAACTACGTTATTGCTCGCGCTTTAAACCCTCTTCTCTTCCACTGCTGCGGAGCTGCACCTCATTCAACACTCTTACGCCTCCCCTGCTGCACTTATCTCTGCACCCCAGTGCCCCATCTCTCGGTTAGAGGTACTTAACGACACATACTCTCCGCCTTTACCTCACTTTGCGGGGATCTGTTGCTGCTGAGCACTGGGCATCCCCAGCCGCTGCAGCGCTCCACCCCCCACATGCCCCCCCGCCGCTGTCGCGCCGGGCGGCAGCTGCAGCGGCCGGTTGTACGCGCTCATGATAGCGGAGTGCACCTCGTTGGGCGCAAACAGAGCCGCACCGCCGCCGCCGCCGCCGCTGCCGCCGCCGCCACCGCCGCTGCCGCCGTCTACATGCTGCTGCATGCCGCCGAACATGCCGCTGCCCGCTGCCGCGCCCAGCCTCAGATCCCCAGTCGCGAGGTCTCCCGCCCCTACCGCGGCCTCCACTCCGTTGAGTACTGCGGGGGCGGCAAGCTGGTGCAGCGGCGTGGGCAGCGCGTCTAGGTTGGCGACGCCAAACGCCTGCTCCATGGCGTAGTGCAGCTGCGCCTGGTGCTTGAGAGGCGGCTGCGGCGGCGCGCACTGTGCTGCCGCCGCTGCCGCCGTCGCCGTCGCCGCCGCGCTGACTGACGCAGTCGTCGTCATCGACACCGGCGCGTGCGAGCAGCCGCTGACCATCGCGCTTGAAATTGCCGCCTGCTGCTGCTGCTGCTGCTGGCGCAACAGTGCCTGTGACCCCCACACACCCCCGCCACCGCCGCCGCCGACCTCCACCGGCGTCTTCGGGGCGTCGCACAGCAGGCTGCCGTCGAACGCGAGCTTCGGCAGCGCGGCAGCGTGCGCAGGGTTGGCGCCACCGGGCCAAAAAGCCGTGGGGAACCCGCCGAATGATGCCTGGCGCGTGTGCAGCGTGTGCGCCTTCTCCGCGGGCGCCGCCGCCGCCGTGAGCCGCGTCATTGACGCAGCGCTGCTCAGAAACGCCTGCGGCTGCTGCGCGGCCTGCGCGGCGCGCGGCGACGCCAGCGGCAGCGGCGGCGGCACCGCTGCGCCGCTGCCGCCGCTGTGGCCCGGCGCCGCCCCCTCCATTGTCTGCTGCGGCGGCTGCGCTCCCCTGCCTGCGGCGCCCGCGTGCGGCGACCACTGCGCATCCGGCGGCGGCGGCGACGGCAGCCGCGCGACGCCGGCGGCGCACAGCAGCACGCGCAGCGCGGCGTTGTCGTCGCCGAGCGCCCTGTTGCGCGCCTTGGCGCGCTCGAGCTTCGCCTCCGCCGCCGCCGCGCGCGCCGCCTCGCCGCGCAGCCTCTCCTCCAGCGACCGGTTCTTCTCGCGCAGCACCTTCATCTCCAGCTCCGTGTCGCGCCGCGCGGCGCCGGCGGCGTCGACCTCCGCGCGCAGCGCCGCCAGCAGCGCTCCAAGCCGCGCGCCATCCGTGCGCCGCGCCGCCGCGCCCTCGCCGCCGCCGGCGCTGTGGAAGCTGCTGGCTCTGGCGGCTGTAGGTGGCGACGGGCCGGTCGACGAGGGCTGCGCAGCGGGCGCGGCCGCGGCAGCTTTGCTGCTGCTGAGCGCGCGCGATGACGAGTCTGCTGCTGCTGCTGCTGCGGCGGCGGCGGTTGGCGGGAGGTCGGGAGAGCACGCGCGGCCGGCCATGCTGAGCTCCATCGCCGCGAGCCGCTCTAGCACCAGCTTGTTCTGCTCCAGCAGCAGCTGCGCCAGGGGGGTCTCTATCTGCAGGGCGGGCGGTGTTGCGACGCCGGGCGGCAGAGCGCCATCGTCGCTGCGCCCCCCCGATGACGCGCGCGATGCGTGAGATGCGTGAGACACCGAGAAAGTGCCGCCGTCCACCGAGGAGTAGGCGGAAGTTGCCGCCGAAACGGGCGCGGTGCCGCCGATTTCGCGCACGAGGAAACGGCCCATCTGCTTCTGCACGTCCGCTCCTGCATCCGCTGCTGTGGCGGCGAGGCCATCAGCGGCACTGCCGGTGCCAGCCGTGGCCGGCGACTGCGAGGGCGGAGAGCCCTGGAACGAACTCGGCTCCATGAAACCATCAACGCCGTCGACGCTCGCGTACGACCGCTGCGAGGAGAGGTTTGAGATGCTCCTGGCTCCGCCTGCTGAACTGTCACGGTTGCGCGCCGACTGCTCCCAGCCCTGTTGCAGTCTGCCGCTGTGGGATGGAGCCTGCTGCTGCTGGAGGTGATGGTGACTGACGCTTGCAGGCGAAGACAACAGCTTGCCTTTGTCCAGCAAGAGCTCCATCTCCCCAGTATCCGAGGACACGGTCACCCTGGCCACACTGAGATTGGACTGAGTGAGAGGCATGCCCGCTCCCCCTCCGCTCCCGCTATAGTCATCGCCGCCGCTGTTATTGATCTCCCGCACGCTGAACCTGCCCTTCTTGAGAGGTGCAGCCGACGACATCTGCTCGCCTGTCGGTTGTGGATCGCCCATCGCGCTGGCCATCTCGTGCTAGCGACTCTGAAATCGCGCCGGTTGCCTCCCCATCAGTGGCCAGTCTGCGGTCAAGATGAGACCTTGACCTGGCGTTTTTGAAGACACTAGTGATGGGATGTCCGTTGAAGCTGCTGGCTGGCCGCACTCAGTGAATGACCTCGAATCACCTCAGCCGCTCTGGAGAATCTCTACTGAGACTGCCTCGCTGCAGAAGTAAGGAGAGCTGGCAACGCTAACCTAACGCTGATTTAAGGTTGTGAGCCAACAAGAAAAAAACCTGGAACGCTGTTGAAGTGCAACTCAGATGGCCGCCGCCGGTTGAAGAAAAGCATAGTGGTGGGCTAGATGCTGCAGGAAGCCATCGTCCTGGCAGCTTTCTCGGTGGTGCTGCCCGCGTACGGCCTCCTTAGCGCATTCTGGCTCTGGCCTCCCTGGCACATCCTGCTGGGCGCTCTCGCCCTGCCCCTTATATGTGTCTACAGCCCCAACGTGAGAGCGCTGCTGCAGATGCCATGGACAGCGATTACCCAATGGATCCGGCAAGCGGGGTCGCTTACCTTCGTCGTAGTGCTGACTCTTGCATGCCTGGAAATGGTGGTGGGAGTCGTATGGCTTATCATATTCCGCTGCAGATTGAATAGCCTGAGGAACCAGGAATTGCCTGCTAGCGAGGCCCTGCTGAAGCCAGAGCTGGGGACGACAACGGTGCAGCGCACGCACAGGTGGTACATGTGCCACAAGGTCCTGGGATTGCTCATCTACCTCATTTCGGGGGTGTGCGGCTATCTGCAGTGGCGCGCGATCCCGGACCACTCGACTATCATGGTGAGCATTCCGCACTGTGGTCTGATGTTCAAGTAGCTGTACGTTGCATGCACACAAAGTCTTGAGCTTCGATCAATCAGAGCGCTCATGCATCTGCGTTGAGATAAGGGCGAGCCTGGGCACCTGAGGTTTTGCTAATGAAAAACAGGAAATATTGCCCCCGCGGGGTTTAACGCAAGCCCGTTGTTGCTTGGCACCATCCAAGGTGTTCACCATACAACACATATGGAACTTCAACACGTACTTGAACGCGTCAATTTGCGGCTTATTTGCTTCAGCCTGCATGTTTCGTGATTTCGTAAATGCCATGCCCTTGCTTAGTCTAGTGGATGTACTTTACGTAGAGCTAACAGAGTTGAGAGTGGTGCTTGATTCCGGCGTTCGTAGCTGAGCATATAGCTGCGTGAGGTGCAGACGTTAGACCTCTCAAGTTCTTGATCCAGCTCAGATTGCGTACTGTATTGCACTCAGTTTGTTGATGCAACACATGTCACCACGTCAACCAAACAGCATTGAAAAACGACCTTGATGATGAGGACGCTTTCGCAACATGTTGAATAATGTCTGGACACAAATCGCAAAAACGACGAGCCACGTCGAAGGTTACCCCGGCATGCCTGCTCAATTTGCTGAATGTGGGGCCCACTTTTTTCTGGACACAAATCAGTAGCGCAAAAGTGTCAACCCTAAAAATTCACAACAACACGCATCATGGCGGCATGGTTTTGAGCACTGACTGCAGTGCTTGCACCAAATGTTCGTGGCCGCAGTAGAGGGTGTGCGACGCGTTTATTCTCTGTATGCCTTCACGCTCATTCACCATAGTGAGCCATGGCAAGTAATAGCCTGTGTCACTACCTTTGCCGTAACTGATCAGACTGTGCAGCGCTTCCGCCAGCAGCAGCAGCAGGGACCCAATCCTGCTTGTCACGTCCACCACACCACCACTGCGCTTGAGGCAGACCATGTCATGTCTCACTAAATACCTGAATGCTTCAATTTTTCACAGAGAAATGTCGTGCTTCAACACTTCAAGTCAATCAGCTGCTAACTTCTTGATGACGCGTGCCCTCTGCAGCTGGCGGTCGGAGGCGCGGCCTGGGTGTGCACCTTTGCCGCCATGTACCGCATCATGCGGCGCCGCCGCCGCCAGCAGCAGCTCTCCGGCCCCACCCCCAGTGCTCAGCAGCACTACGTCATCTACGGCTCCCTGAACGGCGACACAGGCGAGGTGTCGGGCGACGTGGCGACCGCGGAGCGCATCGCGGTGATGACCACGGGCTGGAGCCACCAGGACGCGTTCTGCCGCACCATCAGCAGCAAGAACAGCTTCCGCGTGCTGGCGACAAGCAAGGATGACGTGGTGACGGTGGAGGAGGCGGAGGAGGAGCTGGAGAGGCGCGCGCGCGTGCGCAGCTTCTACGACGAGCAACCCTGACACTGTACTGTATTGTACTTGTACTCTCATGTACTTGTACTGTACTGTACTGTACTGTACTGTGCCAGTACTGTACCAGTACTGTACCACTGGTCATCCATGGCGTGGCAGGTGCTCAAAGGCGAACTCCCCTCCTCCCTGTGCTGAGCGTCACGGCAGCGGTGACGATGGCTGTGCTGCGCTTCACGTCACCGCAGTGACGAAAGCGGTGGTGCACTGGCTCGGGGCGGGGAGGGGGGTTCAAGATTGGCGCAGCTATCCATGAGAGCTAGTGCAGCAGCGGTCGCGGCAGCAGCACCAGGTGCTGCTGCACCTGCCACTTCAGTAGGACCTTTCATATTGGCAGTGTTGGATACATGCCCCGCGCTACATGCCTGAGCACAACGGACAAGCGGGTGCTTCTCCATTGCAGGTTCGTGCGCGGGTCTAGCGCTGTTATCACATATACACAGTGTGTGTGCACGTGTATGCCGTCCGTACGGTAGGTATCGATAGACAGACGGGCATCATAGAGTTCCAGGGATAGGCCACACCTCACAGCTACAGTACCATGTGGATCCTACAGTAGATAGTAATCCGCTACAGTAGACGTGCTCATGCTGAGCGCACTGCACACATGCTGTTGAATCATACACCCGGGGTGCACATGTACCGGTAATGCCAGTGGTCTGCGGCGCCGTTAAGGACACAATTGACGCACAGGTGAAGCACACACGCCCGGTCGGCTCGCTCGCTGTTTCTGTTTCTGTGTTTTCTTGTTTCCCCCCCCTGTTTTGTATGCGTATCATTGCAAGCTGCTCATGTAGGTTCAGCTGATGAGCAGTTTCAGCAGAAAGTTGGCATTTTTATCAATGGTGCCTGTCGGTGGTAGCGAGAAATCGATCAGGTGGGTATCAGTTGTGCTGAGTGTGGAAGTTGCATTGGTGTCAAGCAGCTAGCCACCGTCAAAAGGTACTTTGACTGCACTCCTCTGACAAGAAGGGTGAAGACGACCAACCACAATCAACAGCTGTCAAACCGCGCCGTGCAGCAGCGACTTAGGGTAACAGGTGTTTCATTTTGCTGCGCTACCTGCAACATGCACTCCGCTAGATGATGTGCCACAAACATGCTGAAGATACATGGCCATTGTCTTGTCTTGTCGCTTGCAGAATGCCTCAGTGAGAATTTCTATACTTCGAAGTATATAGTACTAAGTCTTTGCGGGTCAGCATTATGATGTGAGGAGCTTGATTAGATGTTGTCGCTCGCTCAATGCTTTAGCACTGTACTGCTCATAGTTGATGAACTCATGCAAAGGCTTCAAGGGGTGCAGCGCATTAGTGCATGTACACAACCAAAATGCTGCAGCTACTCAAATTGCATCGCAGTGTGCTACTTCTACGCAGCAGACATTATCACAGTGCGCAGCTTGCCCCTACGCACAACACTTATGGCCATGTCCACTTATGGCCATGTCCGTTGTATTCAGAGGCTTGATCACCAGCGATTGCAAGCCACCCAATCAACCGCAAGCGCGCCTCAGGTGCGCGTGTTGGTTGTTGACACTTGCTCAAACTTGCGTTCCTGTGCTCACAGGAATCGCAGTTGAAAGAGGCGTGTCACCGTCGTGGGCTGCGAGGGCTCTAATCACACGCCAAAAGCAGGAGTCAGCAGCACAGGCGTTTTGCTTGATATAATCATAGGCGGTATGTCCATGTCTGGTGCAGCCGAACCTGCACGGAATAGGAAGGCAGCACGCCAGATAGTGGAGGCAGATGGGTGTCGCGCCATAAAGTACGCGGTGCCCTCGGCAGCGCTTGTACTACTGGTAGCGGACGATGCTGAGAGTGTGGACAGGCGTGAGTATAAAATAGCGCATGGCCATCTGACGAGTCAGGGCGGACTTGCAGCAAGCGGCTTTAAAGTCGTTCAGATCGACGTTTACGAGACAAGCGAAAAGGTGGCCGAGCAGTATGCAAAGCTACGCTCGCACCTGGCGCAGGCTAACAAGAGCATCGAGGAAATCTGGGTCTTGCATGGCACAAGCAGCAGCATTGTACCTAAGATCATGTGTGGTGGCTTCAAGGTTGGAGGCCTTGACGGCATCCTCGCACGCCACGGCAGCCAACATGGCAGAGGAGTTTACACATCCACACACGTGGCTGACGCACTGAGGCACACGGACAACGAACGCCCAGCTATGGTCATCATGGCACGCGCTTTAAAGGGAGCACACCAAGTCAACAGAACGACCTGAGGAGCGCATGCGTACGACTCATGGTCACCTAACAACGACTGGTACATCTTCAGGAGCGGCGCACAGCTCCTACCTGTCTACGTGATACACTTGACAAGGTGACGAGCCTCAGGTTGCTGCTGATTGTGCAGGTGCATTTGGCGCAACCCACAGATGGACAGAAGTGTGTTTACTTGAATGCAGTGATAGAGCACTGGTGCACGTGAAGGCCCATGTTGTAAAAAAAGTGCTTGAGTAAATATGTGCATCAAGTCTTCAGCAGCCTGCACTCAGCATGCATGTATGTGCATACATACTATAGTATACATAGCAGGCTGGCCTGCACTTCGATAGTAGGGCCTGCAGGCGACACGGCAGACTTGTTATTAGTAGTCTGCAGCTATTTCAGCCATGTGTAGCCAGCAAGCTCTGGCAGCGCGACTGAATGTGCGTCGTGCATGCAGAGTCTCAGATCGGCAAGCGCCTGAGCGGCCGCAGTGTATATTATGTTCTTGAAGTGCGAGACTTTGTATGTGCATTTCATCAAGGTGGTGTGCCATCTACACCTCGCAACTTGTAAATGTGCATACACTATTTGTTTTTACCCATCAAACGGCGCAACCTACGGGCTGAGTGCGTCCAGGTGTACTGCTTGTTTGCTTGCTCGTTGAAGCTGCATGTGCGCATGTACGCAAGCATGATGTTGTGTCAGAGGTTGGCATCACACGGCAGCACTCTGCGCGTTCAAAATTGTGAATGGCTACATAGCTCTGGTATTCTTGTGTGCACGTTGCCTGCTGCAATGCAGTTAGTAAGGACCCACTTGAGCTGCATATAGTACATGTAGTGTGTGCACCACTCTCGCATTACTGGCACGTTTGTGTAGCATACATCTTGCAGTCCTGCAGGACCCTAGGGCCATGTATTCCCATGTCGTGCGCCACTTTCCAATGCTATACATTGCTGCAAGTTGCCTTCAGATGAAGTGTACGGTACGATACTGTACTGCACTGTACTGTGCTGTACTTGTATTATATTCCACTTGTGGCTGTGGAAATGCCATGTTGTAGGTGTGTCGCCTTGTTATCACTCTTGGATGTAGCATGCAAAGCTTGCACGCCACACCCCGCCCCCCACATCACCCCCAACAAAGCACCCGCAAGCGACTGTCCCCCACATACTAGCAGGGATACCAAACAAAGCTACAAGACTCTCCCCCCACAGACAGACCCGTCTTAGGGCCACCCAGCTCCACGCAGACTCCATCTCAAAGTTTTTATGCAGGCCAAGGTCACCATAATGGGCCCTGAACTGGAGATTATGGCCATCTACGTGAACCCCGATATCATAAAGATAAGCAGAGGGAGTCACTGGGCGCCAGGCGCTGACGCTAGAAAGAAAGGCTATTTAACTAAGCAAAGCATCGCCTCCTTGATGAGTACTGTACTACTGGTCGTGGCATGGCAGGTGCTCAAAGCCGCCCCCACCCGCCCCCTGTGCTGAGGATCACGGCAGCAATGACGGCGGCTGTGCTGCGCTTAAGAATTCACAGTGACAAAAGCCGCGACGCAGCAAGAGAGTGTACAAAATTCGACGCAGCTACTTTTGGCAGCAAACTTGACCGCGGTCGCGGCAGCAGCACCAGATGTGCCGCGCAGCAGCCTGCTCGCTCGTGGTGCTGCTCTCGCACTTCCCTAACAGTAGGACGTCTACAAGGTTCTCTAGCGCTGTGATCACATCAGAGTGTGTGCATGTGGATGGCATCTAGACTACATGGTGTCAAAAATCAGTCGAATCATGACCATAGGCTGCGCACACAGGTCGGATTGCAGCTTGGTATGGAAGGACACAATGACATGGCACATTGAAGACAGACGTTCAACAAGCATTTTTTTCTTGTCATTCTTTTTGACGTCTGTTTTGTATAGAAGTAATCATTGGTGCATACACACTGGTCCTGCAGCATTCACAACACCGCATCACCCATGACGTCAGGAGCTGGGCTACGCAATACTGCGAGCTCATTGTTGAGAACACGCATATTAGCGTGCATCATGGTGATGGGTGAGAGCGAATGGCGATGGCATGCCTTAAGCTTAAAGGTTTCAATTGAGAATTGAGCACGTACCTCTCCTACCACAAGTCACATCAAGTCAGTTTGCAGTGCTCAGCTATTGCTTGTGTGTCGTGTGCTTCTTCAAAGTATCAAAAACTTGCAATGCTGAGCTATAGGCCTTGCTGTGCTGCTCAATTCTTGCCAGTCCCCTTAACCTTGGGGGGGAGTTCAGGCATCACGACGGAACCCCTTTCTCACGGCACTCGCAATTGCTGATTTGACGTAGGAGAGCTTGGTGGGGTAAGGACAGCAGTTATGCCAAGCACGTTTTGTTCATCTTGCACCTGCTGGAACTGCAGACAACGTGTGATTGACCCAATGGGCGGCATTGCATTGTTGGCATATTATGAAAGAAAAAATGCACCTGGCACAGGCTTCGTCTTTGCAACAAGTCTGCAATGGCGAAGGAGGGATCACCATGTGAGCTTCTGCATGTAGTACTTAGTACTTCAACGTACCTCAACACTGTTCATTTGAATGGCATATATACACCCAAGTTCAACACAAGGGCACACCAAATCCGCAAATAGAGCAAGAGAGCCAATGGTCTCATTCAGTATGGACGTGTAAACATCTGCCGCCAGCTAATAGTCTGCCGCGCTTCCCAGTTCCCTCTGGAGGCCACACCACATTTGGGCAGCCTCCCTGCAAGCTCAAAACCTATCCTGCTAAGTGGACCCAATGCCAGCGCCGCCGCGTGAATAAGCTAACTCTGCTGTCCGCCACCTCCCTCAAAATCGCTCTGCTGCACTGCCGCAGCAGACCTGTCAAAATTCTCCTCGCCACTACTATCTTCCCTAGCTCCCCTCCCCTCCCTCCCCCCATCGCCACCCCCCCCTCCGCCCCTCCCCCCGCGCGCCCCCCTCCCCCCCCCCGACCCGCGCCTCCCCTCACACCCCGCGTACGGCGTGTCGTGCCGCTGGTGCGCCTGCCGCCCGCAGTCGCCGCCAACAGACAGGCTGCCAGGCGCATCTAGCGCGCCCCTGCAGCTGCCGAGCTCGCCCGCCGCACCCCCCGCCGCCGCTGCCGCCGCCGCCGCCGCCGCAGGTGCGCGTGCCGCCAGCGCGGCGCGCAGCAGCGCCGCCTGCGCCTGCGCCACAGCCGCCTCCTGCTGCAGCGCCGCCACTTCGGCGTGCAGCGCTGCCTCCCGCTGCGCGCGCGCGGCGCGCTCGCCGTGCAGCGCGAGCTCTGTCGCCGCCAGCGTGCGTGCCAGCGCCGCCGCCGCGCGCTCGGCTCGGCCGTACAGCTCCAGCGCTGCGGCCGCAGTTGCTGGTGACGGAGGCGCCACTGCTGCTGCGCCTGCTGCTGCTGCCGCCGCAGGGGTGGGTATATCGCTTGATGGCTGCTGCTGCTGCTGCTGCTGCGTTGCGGCAGCCGCGGCGGGCGATGTGTCAGCGTTGCAGCAGCGCTCAGCCTCCGCAGAGGCGGCATCGCCAGCGCCAACGGGCACATCCGCCTCCGTGCACGACATGCGCTGGTCGACCGCAGGTTGCGCGTGCAGCACTGCTGCATCCCCAGCACTCGCGCTCGCGTCCTCCTGTGACTCCTGCTGCCGCCGCTCACGGTGCTGCACTGGCTGGCAACCGTCACCGCGGTCAACAGCGCTGATATCATCAGGACCGCCGCCAGCGCCCGCCGCCGCTGCCGCAGCAGCAGCCTGCTCGCGTTCCCGCTCAGCATCATCCGGCGTGTCGCTGCTGCCACCGCGCCGCCCCTGCTGCGCCGCGCCGCCGCTGCGCTGCGGCTGCCAAGCCGCGGCGGCCGCGAGCGCGCGCTGCGACGCCTCCTGCGCCGCCGCACGCGCCTCGCTGAGCGCTGCCCACAGCGCATCCGTCTCGGCGGCGTGGCGTTCCGACATGGCGCACAGCTCCGCCGCCGCCGCCGCCGCAGCGCATGCCGCCGCTGCCGCCGCCGCTGCTGCCGGCTGCTGCTGCTGCTGCGGAGGCGCGAAGCGCGGGGAGGCGGGCGGCGACGCCAGCGACGCCAGGTCCAGGTCTGCGCTGACCGCGCTCGAGATGGGCGACACAAACCCGGCGTTGTAACCGCCGTAGCTCTGCTTGCTCTCGTGGCGCAGAGCGCGCATCTCATGCAGTATTGCCGCCAGCTGACGCCGCACGCCGGCGCCGCCACCACCGCCGCCGCCGCCGCCGCGGCCGCCACCGCCGTCGTTGCCGGCGCCGCCGCCCCCGTCGCCGCCGCCGCTGTGCCCTGTGGAGCTGATGGACGAGTTGCTGCCCGGGCAGTTGGTGTGGCAGTTGGCGGTGGTGGTGCTCATGCGCGGGTCGCTGCTGCGGCGCGAGGCGGCGTCTGCGCGGCGCTGGCGGTTGCGCTCGTGCAGCAGCGTCTCCACCTTGTGGTTGCCCTTGGCGAGCTGCACCTGCAGCTGCGTTATGGTGGCGGTGGCGAGGTCGAGGTTGGCCTGCAGGGCGCTCTCGCGCTCGTGCGCCGCCTGAAGTGCGTTGATGGCCTTGCCGAGCTCGGCCTGCATGGTGGCGGTCTCCACCGCGTCGTGATCGGCATCATGGCAATCTGCCGATGACAGAACCTCGTCGCCGGTGATCACGGGCCCGCCCCAGTCTTCTTCGCTGCTGTTGTCGCCATCGCCCGCTGCCAGGCTGAAGGAGTTGGACTTGGTGACACGATTGCGCCCAGTGCTGCTCCCTGCTGCGGCAGGACTCCATGTCGCAGCCAGCGGGTTGCTCCCTCCTTGCCTCTCGCCATCCGCCCCAGTGCTGTCCCTGCCGTGCCTGGGCGAGAAGAACTTTCTGACCCCCAGCCCCTTCCTTTCCGTGGGGTTGCCACTCCCTGCTTTGTGGCTGCCTCTCTGCGTGTGGCGTTTGTCTGAGCCCAGGCTGCCTCGGAACCTGCCTCGTAGCCCTCTAAGGCTAGGGCTAGCGGGGCTGGTGCTCGACTCGCCTGCCCTATCCTCAGGATCAGACAAGCTGTGTGTAAGCTTGAGGGTGTTGGATGGCGATGGGGGCGATGCTCCTCGTGATCTGATTGCCAGAGACATGCTAAACCTATGCTTCCGGTGACACACGCACACGAACTACTCTCCCGTCGCTGTGTTGGCGTAGCAAACGGTGTCCGCGTTGGCAGTTGCAAGTGTGTGTCCACGATGGAGTGCAGACTTTCGATGCTCTGCCACGCCAGCGCTGTTGGTGTAGATCCTGATGATCGGACGGGCAACGCAATGCACCTGCGGGCTGCAGCACACCAGCGTGAGCGTTTGAGTTGTTGACAACGATTTTTTTTTTCACCAAAAATGAAACCGTCGCGGCCAACTTGGGGTTACTCATGTGCAGGTAGGGGTGACAACAGAGTGTGAGCGACGAGCGCTGTGTGGGTTGGCTAGCGTAGCCGTCATTGAATCGTGGCAGCGAGATTGCCATGACTTGAGCACCTGGGGCAAGCACAATTCACACTTGTTGCAGAAGTGAAAGCTGCCTGGGGATTGGTGTGGAGGTACCGACACAGGAGGCCCGTGTGATGCTGGAGGCAGGTGGCTTACGACTATGGATTGAATAATTGATTGCTCACCTGGCGCCATGTCGCAGCATCACGCTGCGCACATGTCGTGGTTTGATGCATCACCAGGGGAAGAGGCATCGCAGGAGCAGAACTACCTAATGGTGAGTCAATCGGTATTTTCAAGGTCTAAAAGCAGTCACTGCACATGACTGTACTGTTGTCGACATTGCGGCCGCTGACCTAGACCGATTGCCATCTACCGTCACGCGCTTGCAGGAAATCGCACTGCCTAAATTGGGTTGAAGTGGGCGTCTACACTACCACTCTGGTGTATGTACTTGGTGGCATTATCGAAGCATCTGATTGAGCACCGTATTCCTGTCATGCCGCAGGACGCACTGTTCGAAACCGCATTCGTCGACGCCACCGTCGCTAGCGCCAACAGCACCAGCAGCTTCATCAGGCCAGCGAGGTCGAGCGTCAGCAGCAGCAGCAGGCGGGACAGCAACCCCCCCGCCAACACCAATGGCAGCTCGCTGCCGCGGTCACTGCAGCAGCGCTCATCATCCTCAAGATCGAGAGACGGCAGCAGCCTCTCGCTGCCGCCGCACCCGCTCTCATGCCACTCCCCCGACAGCGCCGCCGCCGCCAGCGAAACCAACTCCGTTCCCCTCATGAGCCCCCTCACCAGTAACAGTTACAGTAACAGTAATAACAGACCGGTGTCGCGCACGCCCTCCGTTCACGACGTCACGTCAGCCGCCGCGCGCGCGGCAAAAGCGGCCGCTGTCGCGCAGAGCAACGCGGAGCTTGCTGCGGCGGTGGCGGCGGCAGACACCCTGTGGGCAGGGGGTCACCACCTGACCAAGTCTACCAGTGAGCCAGCCGATTTGGGGGCGGGGCCTGCGTTGAGTCAGGAGCACGGGCAGGACGAGGGGGCTGGCACTGGCAGGGGGCAGGATAGTGCGGACTACAGGCTGCTGCTGGAGGAGGCACGGAGGTTGGACCTCAGGGATATTGCTGACAGGTGAGTACAAGGCCCCAGTGACTGCCGTACAAGCACTCGACTCAGTGTAGACAGTAAGGGCTAGTGTTCGACAGGTGAAGACCAGGGCCCATGGTCTGCCGCAGATGCGCTCAACTCTAGTGTAGACAGCACAAACAAGTGGTCGACAGGTGAAGAACAAGGCCCATTGACTGCCGTACAAGCATTCAATTCTGGTGTAGACCGTACACACTAATGTTAGACAGGTGAAGACTAGGACCCATTGGTTCCATTGACTGCCGCAGAAGCATTCAACTCTAGTGTAGACAGAGCAAACTAGTGTTGTGAGAAAAGGACGGCTTACCGCGGCTCGCTTTGTGCTTGCGTCTGTGTGACTGGCAGTGTGGACTCAGCAGAAGTCCCAAACAATGCATATGTAGCCCACTGGGGCAGGACAAAGAGCGGGATGGCGTGGAGTAGAGCTCGTTGAAGGACAGCATGTGCCTGCTTGTATTGGTGCACACAAAAGGTGGCCCTGGAGTAGACTGCACACATGCAGGGCGCTGTGGGCACTCTGTGTACTCATCATGACTGTACATCAAATCCCGCTGCCGTGGGCTACACCACCCCATCATTTGCGTGTTGTGTGCACTGTTGCACACACCAGCGCCGGCCACACCACGCTAACCCCACCCCCGCACGCACGCACGCTCGCATTGTTGCCGTGCGTTCCACAACAGCGGCGCTCTGCAGATAGCAGGGCGCGACCTAGAGGGCCGCGTCGTCATACTCTGCACGCCCGCAGAGTGCGTCCCACAGGGCGCGAGTTCCCAAGAACGATCCCAGGAACGATCCGGCACCGCTGCCGGGAACGGCGCTACAACTGGCGCAGCCGCCCACCGCTTCTCCATGGCCTTCAAACAGGGGGGGTTTCCGGCCATGCAGGAGCAGATGGGGGGTGCGGCGATTGGGATTGGGGGGCAGGGGGGGGGGTCCGTGCTGTCTGAACTCGCCACCAATCTGGGGGAGTCTACGGAGCTGGCACGTCTCCTCTTGTACTTTGTGGCACTGCTCGATGGGGTGGTGGGAGGACGCTACGTCCTGGTGTTCTGCAACACGGGCTTTGACTGGCTCAGCTGGAGCCGCTACAGTTTCCTGGGGCAGTTACACGGGGCCCTGCCGCGGCGGTACAGGAAGAACCTGCAGCGCCTGATCATCGTGCACCCGTCGCAGGTGCTCAAGATGTTCTTCATGTTCGGGAGGCTCTTTCTCAGTCCCAAGGTGGGTGGTGATCGTTACCTCTATGACTGATGTGAAAGCGGTTTTGCACAACAACGGCAGTGACAATGGCAGTGTAGTTGGACTGCAAAGGGGATCAATGGCCATACCAGATGGCACGTGTTTTATGTTGATCTGATCTGCATGTGATGTGAATGCTGAGAAGTGGAATGGAACATGTGCAGCTCTATATGCTCATGCAGTGAATATCCGCTGCATGCCTTGGATGTATTTGATCATGTAGTTCCCACAGTGAGAGCATTGTCGCCGCTTTGGTCATGTTCAGCCACTGGATGCATTCACATTCCAGGATCATAGGTCATGCGCGCAGTCCTTCAACTTCAACTTCAAGTCAGCTCCGCCGGTCCGCATGCGTCCGCGCGCGCAGGTGTACAACAAGGTGCACTTCTGCGAGCACGTGGCGGACCTGCTGGAGCTGCTGCCGCGCGAAGCCGTCGCGCTGCTGCCCGAGACCGTCTTCCTGCACGACACGCCGGGGCTCACGCGCCTCAGCTCGCTGCACCCCAGCAGCAGCGGCGCGCAGCCGCAGCAGCAGCAGCAGGGCTCCGCAGCGGCGGCGGCAGCAGCGGCGGCGCACGTGCGCAAGGAAAGCAGCGAGGAGCGGCGCGAGCGGCGGCGTCACGCGCGCAAGGACGCCTGCCTCAGCGGCAAGACGTATGCGTACATTGCGCACTCCAGCCGCGGCGGCGGCAGCGGCCAGATGGCGGCGGCCGCGCTGCTGCCCTTCGAAGGCGACGCCGCCGCTGCCGCCGCCGCCGCCGCCGATGCCGCGCCGCCGCCGCTGCCGCCGCAGGTCGCTGCGGCATCGACGTGGACGGAAGGCGTGGGAATGAGCTCGCACGGCAGCGGCGGCGGCGGCGGCAGCAGCAGTGCTGGCGGTGGCGGCGGGCGACAGAGCTTCGGTGACCGGCCGCGCGACCTAGCAAATGCTCATGCGAGCATATGGGGGGATGGCGGCGGCGGCGGCGCCGCTGCCGCAGGGACCACGGACGTTAGCGCGCTGCTGCAGCTGCCGCCGCGGTGCTCATCGGTGAAGCGATCGTCCACTGGCGGCGCCAGCTCACGCGTCACTTTCAGCGATGCGCAGTCGACGTTGCCAGAAGGCAGGGCCGCGGGGGGCAGGCGGTCCATGGAGGGGAGGGGGGTGCTAGAGGCGGCAATGTCTGCAGAAGAGCGCATGGCACGGACGGAGCGCGCCCGAACGTCATTTGGCGGCGGCGGCGGCGGTGATCCTGCTCCCGCAGGTGCGCCGGAGAGGCCACAGGGCAGGCGTTCGGTCGAAGGGCGCGGGGAGGCGGCGGCAGCAGCAGCAGCAGCGGCGGCGGCAACAGCGGAGGACGGACCGTCAAAGACGGAGCACGCGCGCGTCACGTTCAGCGACTTTGCGCCGCCGCTGCCGCACGGCCGCCGCTCCATGGAGGGCCGAGGCCTGCTCGATGCGCAGCTGCAGGCGGCCGCTGCCGCCAACAGCAGGAGCTGGCCCGACCAACCGCCGCCGCCTTCGCCACCGCCCAGATCGCCTTCGCACGTGCCCTCAGGCATGACGGCGGCGCTGGCGGCGGCGGCGGCAGCGAGCAAGGCAGCAGCGCCGCAGCGCGCAGGCTCACCATCGCTCGCGCGGTCCCTAACCGTCGGGCACGCCGCGGGAGGGGGCGGCGGCAGCGGCGGCGGCAGCGGCGGGTCTGGATCGCCGAGCGCGCAGCATCACAGGATGGGCGCGAGCGTGCCGCGGAACATCTCCGCGCGCATCGGCGTGCGCGCCATGGAGAGCATCCGCCTGGCGCAGGCGCAGGCGCTGCTGCAGCAGCAGGCGGCGGCGGCGGCAGCGGCAGCGGCGGCGCCGCCGCCGCTGCCGCCGCGCAGCACCATGCTGCGGCAGCAGGTCAGCGCGGCGGAGATGACGGCGGCGCTGCGCGCGCACCGCCGCTCTCTCGGCGTGGACGCCCGCTCCAGCGACGCACGGCCCAAGACGGCAAAGTCATCCGCCTCCGTCGCCGCCGCCGCGGCCGCCGCCGCCGCCAACGCCGCCGCATCGCCGCCGCGCGCGGCCGCCGCCAGCATGTCCCCCGGCAGAGCCGCCGCCGCCGCTGCTGCTGCCGCTGCGGGAGGGGACAGCAGCGGCGGCCGCCACAGCCGCTACTCGGTGCTGTCGCCGGGAGCGCGCGCACGCATGTCCACCCGTGCCTTTGCCAAGGGCTTCGGGCTGCACAGGAAGTCGCACGCGGGGTCGACGGCGGCGGCGGCGGCGGCGAAAGCAGCAGTGCTCAGGCGGGGGCCCCCCGACCCCAGGGGGCCCGTGATGGGGGTGGACATCATGGCGGCGGTGGGGCAGGGGGAGGTGCCGTGGGTGGTGGCGCGCTGCATGGCGTTTCTGTGCGCGCGGGGGCGGCTCGACACCGTGGGCCTGTTCCGAGTGGCAGGTGAGTCTGAGTCAAGTAGAGTCTTGGAGTCAGGGATTGTTGTGGTCACAAGGGTATTTCGACTCGCAGATGATTTCAAGTCAACAAGAGTCATGGAGTGCAGGTCAGGTGTGGAGGCACCTGCTTGACGGCAGGGGGGTGCTGTTGCAAGTACACGGCAAGTGTGAGTCAAGTAGAGTCAACGAGTGAGCACAGGAGATGTATACGTAGGCAACGGAGTAGCGACAGCTTGAGACTGGTCTGAGTGGTCAGTGGGTCTGAGACAAGTAGAGTCACAGAGTAAGCATGTGAGTGAGTCCGTGCTAATGCTGATAGCATCCCGAACTGTGCTTTTGCTTGGGGTGGTGCCGCTCTTAAAGGGCCAGCATCGCGCAGAGAGCTGTAAATGGTGCTCAGCACACAAGTGTGGCATGCCCTTCCGGTAGTGTTGCTGTGTTTGGTGAGCGTTTTTAAAAAACAGAGCGGGCATGCACGGGCGGCGCTAACTGCAACTTCAACCTGACTTCAACACTGACTATAACTTCAACCCTGACACAAAATACAGCACAACACTCAACGTTTACCTGACGTGATTCCCATCTACTGCATCCACTTGATGTGCACAGGAGATGGCGTGGAGCTTGAGGCTCTAAGAAACGCTGTCAACGGCGCGCAGCAGGTGCTTTGGGACCCTGATGAGGTGGGTGAGACCTGCAGCGATGCTCAGTGACTCACTTGCTCACCGACTCACTCGCTTAATGAGTCACTTCTCACTTAAAGTAGCAGAGTGGTGCAGGTTTGGTGTACAAACTCAGAAAGTGCCCATTGTCCGCCACCTGTGATGGTGGCCGCTTCGTGCCATCAGCCTGAACTTATCTGGAGTACTTGTTGCGGTATTCTTAGGGACATGCCTCGCGTCATCGGGCACTTCAAAGTCTTTGATAGCTGCTCGCGGCCATAGTTGTACCGCATATATGCACGAATTCATTGAGCGTCACATCTTACATCATACGCGCCTCCTGCTGCTGTGCACTGCCATATTGCCGTCATCAGCCCCCAGCCGGCGACGACATATCCGCCATGCTGCACCTGCGCGATCCGCTGGTGGTAGCGCAGCTGCTCAAGGCCTACTTCAGAGAGCTGCCAGAGCCCATCATTCCCTACGCCCTGTACCCGCAGGTAAGACCTGAGTGCCACAAGTAGGGTTGGGATTGGGGTAGGCGAGGGTTAGAGTCGAAGTTGGGGTTGAGGGTAACGCTGCTGAATGCATTGTTCAGGGAGCTACTGCAGGCCATAGTCCCCTGCGCCCTTGTGTGTAGGTGAGATCAAGGCCCTAACCCTAGGGCATGGGTGTTAGTTAGGTGATGGTTACAAATGTAGTTAGAGTTAGGGGTGGCAATTAAGCGCAATATTTCTAGGCAACAACTGGTGCTTCTACTCTCAAGTGCAAAGCACTTGCTTGTGTCATCAGCCAGAGAGTGAGGTGCGTATGACTCATCCTCTTTGACGGCGGCCAACAGCACTGTAAGCTGGTCTATTAGGGTGAGCTGTGCTGCAGTTTGCTGCTGATGCTGTGATCCTGTGTACTGCGTGACTGCACTTCAACTTAAAGTAGAACAGCACGTTAGCGAATTTCGCAAGGCAGATGACTTTGACAGTTTTAACTGCCAGGGCCTCAATTTGTGCCAATAAACTGTCCCCCACTCTTTCTGAAACTGCCTGATTGGCGTGTATTGAGTCAGCAAGCAATTCAACACTCACAGTGCTGAACATACAAGTGCAAAGAGCCTAACGCCTAAACCAACTCCTCCACACTCATCTGCCAGTGCAGAAGGTGCAATCAACAATACTGTACCACCCATTGCTTTTCTTGACGATGCAGGTTATTGCCATTGCGAGGGCTGCGGGCGGCCCGACGGTGAAGTGGGTGACCGCCATGAAGACCATTCTGTGGAAGGTTCCCAGCGCCGTCTACGCGACGCTCCGAGGACTGTTCCTGTTCCTGAGGAGCGTTGCCGACAAAAGTGCGGTCAACCTCATGACCGCCGGCAATTTGGCCATCGTTTGGGCGCCCAACCTCATTCGCCCCATGGACACGAATCCCTTTGTGACGCTGCGCGACTTGCAGTTTGGGACGGACACCACGGCGTGGCTGATTGAGCGCGTTAACGACGTCTTCACAGACGACGACATGTAGCAGGTATGCATGTATATACATACACAATTGCGAACACTGGCGGTGCTGATTGCTGACGCGAAGCACTGTTGAAACTTGTTGTTGATTCTGGCTTTCGATGCGAAAAAGCCCAGATGGTGGATGTCCAGCTTGCTACCAGAAACTACGTGCATCTTGTGAAAACCTTGATAGTGTCTCAATGCGCATTAGTCCAACTGTTTATACTTTGGAAGTACACCATGTTTAAGTGTGCATGCGGGGTCACTGAACCGTTGCCGTAACGTGTTCATAATCAGGATCGCGTTGTGTTATGCAGCGCCATTGTACACATCCAGGAGCGCACAGAATTTCCGTGAGCACTAGCATTGCGAATGCACTTACCTGAGCAGACATGATAGCACTTTGGCTGTCACACGCTAGGTTTAGGGTGTGCTGCTTGCACCACGCATATGGTGGCCCTTTGCGCTGTACAAGAAGGTTGTTTCGGTGTACGCATCCACACACTATTATTTTCTCTGCAGGCGCCCGGGCTGTGTTGAGATTTTCAATACATCGTGCAACACACGGAGCTGTATTAAAAAAGCGCCCTGACGCAGCCCCTGTTGCCTCCTGTTGCCGCTGCACACTTTGCCTCTTGCAGTCCTCGCGTCGAACACACCACAAGATACATAGGCACAGCGTACAAGGAAGCGGCGGCGGGCGGTGTTGGCACAGCCAACACAATGCGGCAGTGGTAGCAGCGGCGGCACCAGCACTCAGCGCGATTACGAACGTGCCTTAAGTCAACCTGGCCCGCCATCTGCCACGGCCCAAACGTTCTAAAAAGCCATTGGCCCTGGATTGAAGGGAACAGGCCGCTGCTAGCATTTGTGCACGTCCAAATGTACGCCTGCCGCGATGGTCACTTGGGTTTGCTGAAGGTTTCACGTCTGTTGCTGGTCATGGCCGACCTGCATGGCACGCACATGCTCTGGTGTACATGTGAAGTATGAGCGCTGCTGCTGCTGGTGCTGCCTGCCGTCCGCCGCAAGTTTTGGACCGCATGCGCACTACGTTCGGACCTCGCATAGTACATTTGCAGCTCAGCACAAGCGCGTCTTTGTGTCGCCTGTTCGCGTTGCTGGTGCCACTGCTTCACTCGGCCGATAGGCCTACATCGAATCACGGCAGTGTCTGGTCTGTAGTACCTTGATGTCCAAGCGCCATCTCCAGCGTGTAATTGTGAGCCAGAAACTATTTTCAAGCACAAAAACAAAAATCTAGTGAAAAATTCAAAGATGCTCGGAAACAGTGTATGCACGGCTATGCGATCAGCCACTTGCTCTTTTTTGGCAAAAGAGGCCACAACACTCACACGCTGCTTATTTTTTCACGAGTTGTTGCCTGTGGATAGATGTGCCATCCGCTCATGAGCACCAGTGAACACGCCAAGAATCGTACTTCAAGTGTCATGAGACCACCAAGTATGCAGGAGAGTGATCACTCAGTCTGATTGCCCTTCAGCATGAAGACACTTTTTGCGAAAAATGCGTAAACTCTTGTAGCAACAGTGACATGCAGCATCTGGATTTTTCGCTCCTTGATCAAGCAGTGTGTGTGTGATAAAAGGTACTTCGAAGTACAAAGAAGAACAAGTTGGGCTTTTTCACGCCCCGAGCGAGAATTGATAAAGAATACAAGAGTCATTGTTTTCCTGGCTACGCCCCACGCCCGCATGGACAGTAGCGAGGGATTTGATCCAGGTGTAGGGGCCGCAGCAAACGCAGCCCTCTTGGAGGCCCTTTATGGCTGGCCTGACTGCGTGAAGTACTAGACTACAGAAGTCGGCTGCAATTGCGCTCAGCTGAACCTATAGATGCGCTGCGTGCACAAGCATAGCACAAGCACAAGAGCTGGATATCTTGCATCGAAGCATGTCACAGATTTTCTGCCCCTCAGCCAGAACTGAATGGAGCACAGGAGTGCCACCGTTGGGCAGATACTGACAAACATTGTCAATATACATGCATGAGCGCACGGTGCAGCTGCACAACACACTGCAGGATGGACATGCAGAAGGCCAGATGGCGTTTTGCAGCGGCGGCCGTCACTGCACTGAGCACAATGAATATCTGTCCGACAGGTGTCTTCAAGCAATGGTTCAAACGCTGGCGCGGAATGCAATACCACATCTGAAATGGGGGTGAATAAAGATCATGAAGAGAAGAGCACAGCTTGAAGATGGCTGAAGCCTGCCTGCTGCCGGCAATATTGCTGCACCTGTTGCTTTGAACACTGGTGGCGAACGCTGCTGAGCTATCACGAACGCGCATGAAAACCATGCAGCTGCTAGCTGCTCACACTTGTGAAACATTAAGAACATGTGGTGCCGCATAACATCAGTAATATGTTAACAATGTAGCAGCAGCAGCAGCAGCAGCAGCAGCAGCAGCAAACGTACGATGCCCAGATGAGGCCATAAGACCGACATCTCCCATTTCATGTCCTCGTGCATTACAACTGGACACCAACAGCACTGCCTTTGTGCAATGCAATGGCCAGTGGCCATATGCGCAAACCAAGCCGCTGGCAGCTCTTGGGAAAAGGCTGGACCGCTCGGGGCCTTGGCACCGGTAAATACACTCCATAACAGCAACAGTGTATGCAATTTCCTATGCAAGTGTTGGCCCCTATGCCAACAACAGGTCGATGCAGCTGACCGGCCTAAGATGTTTGTGAGCAAAAGCTTGCTTATCCCCGTGCACCCTGAACAGCTGCGTGCCGCCATCAACTTACTTTGGCAGCAAGCTTGCCTGTGCCGCGGGTGCGGCTGTCCTGCCATTTGGGGTCTTCAATCGAGTTGCGTTCAGCTCCGATGCAGCTTCCAACACTGCGGCGGCTTTTTCTCGCTGTCGAAGCAGAAAGGGCCTAATGTACCTGCAGCAGCAGCGCGTCACGGCATTTGGCGGTATCACAGTCAGTTGATGCTCTGCCTGGCAGCAGCCAAGTGCTTAGTGAGCGCGTCAAAGGGCTCACCTTGTGTTCAAGCACCGGCAGATCGGCACACCGAACACGATGGTAAACAAAAATATCAGAATCACGTAGACGGTGTCCAAAGCCATTGCTTGCAGCTATTGTGATGACGCAGTCACGCGTCACAACACACACACTTGACGGTTACGAGCTGAAGAAGAATGTGAGGAAGTTAACAGGCTTTTTTTTTACGCTCCCCAGCCCTTGCACTTCTTGTAGGCTCTCCAATGCAGTGCAGGCATGTGTTCCCCTTTGCTGCAGAATGACACCGTACGTCATAGTTTGCTGATGCAGCTGTCATGCTGCATGCATGTTCCAACTCATGTTCATTCGTTCGTGCTCACAGGCTATGCAGCTCGCCTGAGGACCTGTCGGGACAGCGCGGCGGCTGCAGCGGCACACATAACACCGGTCGAACTGCGCCAATAACCAATCCAAGCTACTGCAACAGTAGCTTGCTCGCGCTGTGTGTGGTGTGTGCGTGTGCGTGCACGCACGTGCACTTCGCAACTTGCTTGTGGCGAGGTGACGTGAGATGGCGTCCTTGAATCTTGGGGAGACCTGAATACCTTACCTTGTCTACAAACACGAATGCTCCTGATGAGCCTGTGCATGCTTTCCCTGCTGGGATATCTCAAGCACAAAGAACAACAAAGTTATCTGCTCCTGGACTCAGACCGAGTCTCCTTCGCCACTGCCCCCGAGCCCACTTAGAGAGCTCCACCACAGGACTGGGGTATGGACAGGAGGTGCTGTTCATGCTCATATGATGCAGCAACAGCCAGACAAGGACAGTCGGACAAGAATTCACTGCTGAGTTGCACCATGCAAGCTTGTCAGGCTATGACTATGACAATACTAACAGTGAGGGAGGGGCTATACTGTGCACATTACATACATACGATGTATGCATTCCCCAAGGCACGAGCTGGCTGCTACAGCTTCAGACACTTGCTAGCTGACTTCAGGCTAGCCGGCTGACGTGCGCACGCCCCAGACAGCAGCAACCAGCAATGCCTCATTCAAACATATGATTCTTCAGGGGTTATTATAATATGAATATAGTCGCGCACTTCACGTTTACCGTTCCATGCTATGAAAGCCCCTGGATATTTTAGAAACACGACACATCGGAAATTGAGTCGGAGCCTTTGGTACCCAGGCTTGAATTAAGGCCTGCATGAGACCACTGTGGACTATTGGAGTCAATTGGAGCCTTCTTCGTACACAAGTCAGGATGGCATACATGCTAAGCACGCCCATCCAAGAAACAGACAGAGGACCAAGAAGGTGCTACATACTGTAGTCAAGAAATTGGCGTAGGAAGGGGGATAACCCTATAAGGGTTAGGGTTAGGTTATAACCCTAACCCGAGTTGAACTCATTTTTATTCCTGAAGCACGAAGCTGACATAAGGCTCAAAAGGGGGCTACAAGCGCTCGACGGCAGTGCTGCGTCACATATATCGCACATACATTCCTGAGGGCACCTGCTGCACTCGCGCAAGAGCAGCAGCAACTTCCGGTTCAGAGTTTGCATGCGGTGAACACGCGAGGCTTGACTAAAGGGAGGCGGCTTGTCGGCCGGCTTGAACAGCGGCAAGAGGCAGTGTCTGCGTGTGTAATCGTGTGATAGCAGCTGAGCTGGACTGAGGTGCTGCAAGGAGGGCACAGCATGAGTGAGCCGCAGCGCCCTCTTGCTGATGATCCTTCCTACTTCAAGTGGGCGGTGGCCCAAACAAGGTGCAATGATGCACGCAAGGAGGGCGCCAGTCTGAGCATGAGTGACCCGCGTTACCCACCTGATGACGACCCCTTATCTTCAAGCGGGCGGTGGTCCACGGGATGATACGCTGTCTGTACTACGATCAACAGGATGCTCTGGATCAACTCATACCGCAGCGCGACGAAGCGAGGGCAGTGGATGATCGACACTGGGCACATGCTTTGAGCAGTGAAATTGACTGGCGGGCACAGCTTATGGATGCTTGCATACCCTACATGATGGTCAAGCAGGAGGAGGCCAGGCTTCTTGCTAACGGTGAGTCCACTTGACCATGGTCTGAACGACTTTGCTACGCACGAGAAGATCTGTTGTGTGCTTGAGCAGAGCTTGCATCTACATTCCGCTCTGAAGTGATCTCATTGGCACGTCATGCATTTGTGGCAGGTAACGACTCAGGTGCTACTGGATTGGCGTACAGCACATATTGGTGGAGTTGTCAGAGACGCTGTCAGCCCATGCGTCCTTGCATCGGCTTGACTGTTTCCACGCCTTTCGCTGTGTCGATCCCTGCAGCCTCGACAGAGTGGGTGCTCAAGCAGATTCCCTACGTGGACATCCCCGTCGGACGCATATTCTCTAGATGCTGTACAGAGCCGCACTTGAGGCGATACTACTTGTGCCTCCTAGCCTACCGTGGCGTTGTCACCTGGCAAGATTTCAAAAGTCTGCATCGCAAATCGGCGGCGTTGTCGGGTTTTCCAAGTGCGCTGGTCATCCGCCTGCTGGACTACATCTGGGTGATGGAGCACCGCTTCGGCACAGGTTAGCCACTTGGCAGCTTAAGCGTATAAACATTGGTTTTGGTGCGCCTTGGACAGCGTGATGCCTCCGTGATTCACATGCAGTGAGTGTGTCCACCACCTTCCCATATGCTCAGCACGGCATGCTCCTACTAGTGAGGTGCTGTACAGATGCACTTGCCGAATTTCAACAAGCTGCATGGCAGCACGTACGACCCATGTGTGTTCTCTCAGTCCTATGAAACGTTATATTTGCCATTCGCGTGCGTGTCCCCTCATCAGCATTTCTTACTTAAGCAAGTCAAAGTCTCGTTGCTGAGCTGTGGCACCTTGTTCTGTGATGGTGCGCGAAATCAAACACTGCCTGCTTGATTCTGTCGCCAGCTGGCTGTGCTGACAAACTGCCTAGTGTCACCCATGCTTGCGGCATACTTGGTGTGGTGGAGGCACTGATGCAGTTTCTTTTTTGCACTGATGCAGTTTCCTTATTGTGTTACGCATGTACTTCTCGTGTGCAGAGCTTGCAGCTCTGGCGCCTCCGACAGCGCCACCTGCTGCCCTCATGAGGCACAACGATGCATGCAAGGAGCGCGCCAGCCTGAGCATGAGTGATCCGCGTTACCTGCCTGATGACGACCCCTTATACTTCAAGCGGGCGGTGGTCAACGGGATGATACGCTGTCTGTACTACGATCAACAGGATGCTCTGGATCAACTCATACCGCAGCGCGACGAAGCGAGGGCAGTGAATGATCAACAACAGGCACATGCTTGGAGCAGTGAAATTGAGTGGCGAGAGCAGCTCATGGATGCTTGCATACCCTTCATGATGGTCAAGCAGGATGAAGTCAGTCTTCTTGCCAACGGTGAGTCGATGTCAACCATGGTCTGAATGAGTTTGCTAGGCGCGCAAGCAGCAGTGCTTGAGCAGAGCGTGCATCTACATTCCGCTCTGAAGTGATCTTGTTGGAACGACTTGCATTTGTGGCAAGAAAAGCGGCTGTGAAGACACACTCCTGTTCAAAGATGATATATGCAACTTCAACCTTTTGCATCAGGAAAAACTCAAATTCAACGTTCAGGGCGTATTGATGAAGTGGTTGGAAAGGCTGTCAGCGCATGCATCTTTGCACCGGCTTGACTGATTTCACGCCTTTTGCTGTGTCGATCCCTGCAGTTTCAACAGAGTGGGTGCTCAAGCACCTGCCTCGCGTCGACTTCCCCTTCGGATGCATACTCGCTAGATGCTGTACAGAGACGCACATGAGGCGTTACTACTATTGCCTCCTAGCCTACCGTGGCGTTGTGACCTGGCAAGATTTCAAAAGTCTGCATCGCAAATCGGCGGCGCTGACGGGAGTTCCAAGCGCGCTGGTCACTCGTCTGCTGGACTACATCTGGGAGGTGGAGCACCGCTGCGGCACAGGTTAGCCAATTGGCAGCTTGGGCGTACATCAAGTCATCGTTTCAGCGTGCTTCGGGCAGCGTCATGCCTCCAAGTGTGACTCACATCCGCTGTGCGTGTTCACCACCTTCCGATATGCTCAGCACGGCATGCTCCTACTACTTAGTGAGGCGCCATACATGTGCACTTTTAGGACGCCAACAAGCTGCATGGCAGCACATACGACCCGTGTGTGTTTCTCATTCGTGCGAAAACGGTATCATTGGCGTGCGTGTCCCCTCAGCGGCATTTCTTGGTTCACTTGAAGTAATATTCTGGTGGCTGACCTTTGGCACCTTGTGACGCTGATTGAAAGCAAACGCTGCCTGCTTGATTATGTCGCCATTTGGCTGTGCTGATGAATTGCCTAGTGTCACCGTGCTTGCGACATACTCGGTGCAAGCACTGATGCAGTTGCCTTGTCGTGTTGTGTATGCACTTTTCATGTGCAGAGCTTGCAGCACTGGCGCCTCCGCCTCCGCCACCTGCCGCCCAAACGAGGCACAGCGATGCATGGCTGTCAGCATGGCTGCCAGCAGCACTCCAGTGGATAGGGGAGACAGCGTGTGGGATCTATGGAGGATTGACTGCTCATCAGCCTGAGCATACCAGCGGTGGAGACATTGAGCTTCGCAAGCACGAAAGACTCAAGAAGCTGGAGTAAGATTCCGCAGGCACTCATACACCCTTGGCAGGCTTTTGAAGCCTCAGTTGTGTATATAGTGTTAGATGGCATTGATGATGCAGGTGCCGTGTGCAACTGGCAGTAGTGCATGCCCTTCACATGTGCAGATGCCCGATGAACACTCTCTGCAGCTGCCGCTGTGCATCAGTCCATATGTGTGCATGTTTTTACCCCTTTTGGGCCGTTTTCATGCCTAAACTGTTTTAGAAACTGGGTGTTGGCTGTACTACATGCGTGTGCATGTGCTCTACTCTGCTCTACTCTGCATGTAGGCGCGTGCAGTATTCATCGATCACCATGATCACCATGATCATCATAGCACGTGAGACATGTCGAAAATGTTCTGAGTAGGTTCTGCACATGCCCAGCCACAAGGATGTGTACACATGTGTCACCTCTTCAACACAGCTTCACTTTGTGCGAACAGATGACTTTTGGACTGCAGCAGTGTAGCAAGCACTGGCATGTGGGCAGCCTGTATGCAGCATGTGCGTCCTGGATGTTGACGTTTACCTTGCAGACACTGGGTTGCAGTCAGCTAGAATATACCATACCCTAACGTGACGTTGTGCCCCTGACCCTGAAAAGCTATGTAGGATAACTCGACAATTTGAGGGCGGTGGTCCAACTTTGAAGGATGGCATGAATGTCAGATCGAATTCAAGTCAGGGCCATCATTTGGCACAGGCCGGAACCAGGTCAACGTAAGGTTCAGGATGTGCTCTGTAAAATGCAATGGTGCGTTGATTGAATGAGCATTGTTGTGACCTGCAAAGGCTGGGCACTGCATGTCACCCTCGGCGCATGTACTGCCCCACTAAACTTCTGAGGGGTCTCTCCTCAGGAAAAGACAATGGACGTCTAGCATGGCGGTCCGCCTGGCACTCGTTAGCATTTGGAGTGCGCACCATACCCACATGCAAGGCATGCCTGCACCCGTTGTGCGCCGCAGGCATTGGAAAGCACCTGCGGTTCACAAACTCGCTCAGATGTCACATTTATTGAATGCATTGCCAGAACAATCAAGCATGGACCCACCTACTGCAGATGACGACGCCTATCTCGGCAAGGGTTTCCCCCATCGGGTTTCAAACTGCTTTGCATACATACTGTACCTAATTAAAAAATGACAGCTCGCCATTCCCCAAAGCTTGCTGTGAAGTGACTGTCCAGGCCACGGGGGTGGCGATTATGATCGATTCGCAGGCACAAGGGCTGCCTGCGAGCTACCAGCGATCATACGGTAGCGAGACGGCAGGTGCGTTGCTGCGTGATGGCCAGAGGCCTCACAGTTGTAAAGATCTGAATCTTTGCTGCGAACGGAAACTGTTGTTCACCTGTGCGCTTGGTGGTGTTAGCTTTGGCGCAATAGCTCTGCAGCGCTTGCCTGCCTCGTTGCAACGCCTCCGCCGCCATGTACGACAGCTCGGACTCAAAGTGCTGATCTCAATATCTTTCTGTTCCCGCCAGAGGATGTGCCCCTAACAGCTGGCCGTGATGACAGCAGCAGCGCTGGTTGGTCGTTGAGGAGAAAGCTAACAGCAGGCGTGGGTGCTCTGGCGCTGGTGGTAACTCTTGCCGCTGTCATGGCGCCTCCTTCGGCTGTCACCACCGGTGGGGCCGCAAGCAAGCCTGCGGCTCTGGAAGCGTCGAGCACAGAGGAGCCCCCGGCTTTCGATGAGCTAGGCCGCTTTGTGCTGAGGGGCTACGACGATGCAAAGCCCTGGTCGAGCTTTCTGCCTGGTCTGGGTGGCAAATTCGGTATGCCCATGTGGGTAAGTGGCTGCGGAGGCGGAGCTTTGGCTGAGATTCCGTCGGGCGTGCATGCATCTCAGCTTGGCATGGCAGAGCACATAGGAGCCAGAAATGCAGTGCGCTGTTGTTATGAGCCATGGCATTTGGCAGACAAAAGCGCTTGACATGCATGCCATGCTTTTGCAGAAGCCGGAATGGCAAGCACAATGTCCACCTGTGAATGCCTTTTTGTAATGAATGTGTGTGCAACATGTGTGCAGCATGATCTGTGCATCGCCCGATGATGGTATTACGCCTAAATATAGCAGTGGTGCTGCAGTCTTCGAGGTCCATGCTTGTGTATGGCACAGTGGAGTTGCACCATAGCTGCTGTCAGACGCCAGCTATGTGTGCCATGCAGGTTCAGACAACTGCCACCAAGCAAATTACCATGTGAATCTTGTACACACACACCGCCACACACACACGGCCACCAAGCAAATTCCAATGTGAATCTTGTGCACACCAATGAGAGTGTTGAGTTGCGTGTGCTGTTCACAACTGCCGCACTCCTGCTCTGATTGTTACTTTACAGGCTTTCTATGTGAACCGTGGGCAAGGCATCGCTGCCTTCGGAACGGAGAACAAGGAGCACCCTCTCATGGAGTTCAACTCTGCCAACAAGGCCTACCAGAACACGCCTTACACAGGTTTCCGTACATTCCTCAAAGGTGAGCATAGCAAGCCTCAGCAGCTGACACAGCACTTCAGGTTCAGCCATTGCTGGGATGATTCAACATCATGCGCTGCTGCGCAACAGGCTGGCATTCCAAGCACTTGTTGATGTTTGGGTATTTATGACAGTCATACGAACGTGTAATAGTTTGTTCTCGGACTCGTTATCGTAGATTTGTACTTCACAGGTATTAATTATGCCCGGTCTTCAATCAAAATCAAAACCTCCCAGTCAATCCATTGCCTTCCTCAACTGCCATCCATCCCTTTTGTGACTCGAAGTCGACGCCTGTAACTGGGTATCAGTTCTGTTCATTGTGCAAAGGAGTCAGCAATGCATTCTCATCTCCGCTGCTTTGGCACGGCTCTGCGTTTGGAATTCACCATGGACAGACTTGCACTCCCAATGGCAACAATTAGGGCGACAAGAACGTTTTACGATTGAACATGTCCAAATTTAGTACCCAGCAGCAAGGTTAAGCGCCACAGCCACCATTTTCTCATTACAAGTCGTGACATTTTGTGACTTTCACATCTCCTTGCGCGCGTGCAGTCAAGCGTGGCGATGATGAATTCATCCATCAGCCGTTCTTCCCCACTCCTGAGGGGGGCAAGACATGTCCTGTCAGCAAGCCGCAGAGGGACATGCTTGTGGGGATGAACGAGGTGAGGAGTGGCTCGTATACTTCAAGTGTTGAGGTTGGCCTGTTGCGAGCGGCAAGAAGTGAAGTTAAAGTCCAGTGCGCGTTCATCGACCAAGGCGCCATAGAATGCATGTCAGTGTTCCAGGTTGATGATGCGGACTATTCTATGCTCAGTCGGCTTTCGTCCAGACAGCTATGGTGCGGCACAGACAATGGGATCTACGCTTGTTGGCAGGTGTAAATATGTACAGTAGTTGGAATAATGCTGATCATGCTGAGGCGCAGCTTTAACCATGCGCATTGGATGCTGAATCGTACTCATGGAGTATTTTTGAGCAGCTGGAGAGGCTGGGCAATGCCCACAGTTAATTGTGCGGTCAGATCTTGCGTGCATCATGAGTTGCAATGGACGCAGCATCTCGCAGCGGCAGACTGCGCCGTCAACCTTGCCCACGCACATATAAATGCATACTGTGCAAACTGTCTCCTTCAGATCATTATGATTGGCAGATTTGGAAAAGCTGCAGACGGGGATGGTGGTTTTTCTGCATCGTGCTCCGGTGCATTTTTGTGGCAGAGGACACATCTCACTCAATTGTTTGAGTTCACCATGTCTCCAATATATTAGGGATGATCATTGCTGATGTGCAGCAGGAGGTCTGAGAATAAGTCACACATGCAGGGTCTTCCTGCATAGCAAACCCCATGCTAACACTATTGCGAAGCACCTGATACTGACGTCAATGGTTGTTGTTCCATGCGCAGCTGGAGCTGCTGGAGGATGCGTCGGATCTTGGCCTCAGTCACACATGACGGGCCTTTCTGCACAGCAGCCTCCATGCTAACATTGTCGCGAAACATGTGATACTGACGTCCATGGTCGTTGTTTAATGCGCAGCTGGAGCTGCTGGAGGATGCCTCAGACCTGGGCCTCAAGACCAAGGTCCAGTACTTCACGCTGCCGGACGAGGACTTTGCTGCTCTTGTCAGGAGGACCACATTCATGTAAGCACTTGTCATCAATCATAAATAAGAACAACTTGCACTAGAAATACAGAGAACTTGCTGCTCTTGTCAGGAGGACCACCTTCACGTAAGCCCCTGTGATCAATCATGAAAATTGCTCCGAAAAATGCACCACTGCAGATCGCTGTTGTCGCGAAGCTTATGTGATGTGCATGTGCAGCACTCCTTTGTTTGACCACCTGCAAGCGCAAGCGCTGTCGAAATGATCATTCAATCGTCATGTGCAGTCTTGCATAATGTATCAAAAAAGTGCATGCACGGTCTGCATCAGCACAAAATATGTAAATCGTAAATGTTGCCATGAGCAGGTTGCAAGCGCGTTCGCTGCGCCTGTCGTGTGTACATATTTTTGTCTGCTGCGCTTATGGAATGTATTACTTCTATACTTCTATACTTGTTCTTCTATTGTTGACAATGATTGCTGACATGATTGCTGCACTGCCACAACTAATCATGGTATGTCTGCATCTGCTCGTCGTCTGCATGATGTGATAACAACAGCAACACGGATCCCAATGAGCCACTATCTCTTCAGATTCTGGATGGTTTGCCGCGCGAGTTTTGATTTGCTGCAACTTGTGTGGAACAGCATTCATGTATACTTCGAAGTATATATATTTCTTGTTTTCACATTGATTGCTGCACTGGCACAACCAATCATGCTGCATGCTGTCTGTTCATTGTCTGCACGATATGGTAACAGCAACACGGACCCCAACGAACCAGTGTCTCTTCAGATTCTGGATGGTATGCCGCGCCTACAGCCCTTTGGAGTCACTGACTGGCATCTCAAGGTGAGCACCAGTAGATGGCTCTCGCTGACCCCTTTGGGGCAATGTTGGTCAAAATGTTATCAGAGGACATACCTCATTCAGTCACCAACGGTTCAACAGTTCTTCAATGTGGCTGAAAGATGATAGACTTGACCATTGTGTGCTTGATGGCTGTGAGGGGGGTGTTGCGACGACATCACGTGATTTAGATAATGTGTGTGTTTGCGCCAAACCATGGGTGTCACGCTGGTCACAATTGGGCACTTTTGTTGTTGGGGTAGGATTAGAACCTAACCCTTGTCACGTGTTAGCGGGACCGGATTCGACTAATCCTCCCACAATTTTTTCATTTGGCTGTGCAAGGGGACACGCTGGCACGGTGAGCTTATCCTTCCGCGAATCTTTTCACTTGGCTGTGCAAGCGGAAGCACACATGGTGGCACAGTGAGCACTCTCTGTAGGCATCTGTGCACGTGCATCCTTGTTGAATTCATTTTTTGTGAATGTATGCGTGTGCGAGAGATGTGGCAAAGCAACGCACGCATCCTTCATGTCTGCTTTGAAAGCCAGCCTGCCATTGGAATATTTCACAAGAGTCTTGCACCCATATCTGTGGAAAGTCAAGATTCTTGTGGACTTGAACTCGCAGGTTCTGCATGAGCACTGTGCTGACGCATTTGCGACAAGGTCTTCAGCTGCACCTACCATTGCCCTACACAAACGTGCTATTATGCTTCAAATCGCAGCAACAGTCACTCCTGCAGTCACTGCCGCTGAGCATCTGCGCACCAAACCTCAACTTCAATTTGAAGTGTTGAACATACCCAGCATGACATTATCAGCATGCACGCATGCTCAAACACAGCCCCTTCTTCTCCTCTTCGCACTCTTTTTTCCTCTTTCAGAACATGGGCCGCACCCTGGAGGGCTGGTACAAGGCGTTCAACTACAAGGAGTCGGCGCACACGCTGCCCTTCTTCAAGCTCACCGCCTCCGTCGCGGACAGCGAGGAGGTTACCATGGTGGTGGAGGGGAACTGGGCGCTGTCATACATTGAGCAGGATGGGGAGCTGATGGATGGGTCAGTGCACAGCCTGCTGCCCATTGTGGCGGACCCCACAACGGTGTTCGGCCAGCTTGGTGAGTGGCGACTCCCCTATGATAAAATTGTGTTCTGTTGCACTAGGTGCCTGAATGCGAGAAAGTGGCATGTGCCGCAACGTCCGACACTAATTGGTTGGCGATGAGTCATGTCGATGCCACTCAAGCAATAGTTGAGGCACAACGCATCCCAATGGTGCTTACAAGTAACAGCATCAATGGATCTTTAAAATGCATTCTGACCGTGCCATTCGCAAAATGACGCACAGGCCGCCCTCAAATGATCGTAAGGTACGCTTGTTCACCACATGAAGCACAATACTATTCCTGACTGGTCATGAAGAGTATGATTAGTTGCCATACGAAGGTTAAGGCTATGCTCAAATGGTAGCAAATGTGGTGTCAGGGAGCTTACAAGTAGGTAACATGACATATTGCATAGAAGGATCCGTACCACACCTTGTACACCAGCAAAAGCTGGCAATGCTGTCAACGGGAGCAGTTGACGATGTGATGTGCGTGAACCCCTAGTGTACTCTTGTGACACTGATATACTTACTTGCGGCCTGTTCGCATCAGCCCACCACTAACAAAATGCAAGCACAGGTTTGCATATGTTCGCGTTGAAGCCTGCTGCTCGAGCGGACGGTGTCAACAAAGTCATCGAGCACCACACCTCCAGGGCTCAGCTCCTCCAGTGCTGGGGTCGCTAACTTCCATCGCTGGCCAGTGCCTTTCTCCGTTTCAGCAGCAATCACAAATGCTGCTCACCTGCAACACGTCAACACGGCTGCCAAACCTGCTCGACGCTCCGCCTTCACTTCTGCACTCGTCAAACCACGCCAGTTCTGCCAGAAGCATCGACAACCTTCTTAATAAAATGACACCATACTCAAGAGTAGGTTTACGGTAAAAAATCAGTCTTGCATAAATGCATACCCTGCCCCGACTGCTCTGAGCACTGACCCCCCCTCAACCCCCTCAAACCCCCTATCCCCCCCAGACACCCCCGTGGACACCCCCCAGGGCCTGGTGGACAAGTCCGTAGCGGAGCTCGTAGGGGAGACCATGGTCACGCTGGCACGCACCCCCTGCGCACTGGCCGCCGCCTCCGTCATCCTGCAGCCAGGGGAGAGCGTAACGGTCACCAGTCTGTACGGTCGCGCTAAGGACCAGTCTACCTTTACCGGGCAGATTGCGCCGCTCGTAAGCAAGCGCGGGTACGTGAGCATGAAGCACAACGTCGCGACCAAGCTCACGGACGACCTGACGGCGGTCATGCACACGGCGACGGCGAACCCCGTGTTTGATGCGCACGTGCGGCAGATGTTCCTCGACAACCTGCTGCGCGGAGGGTATCCGATCATGATGGGGGATGCGTCGCGTGGCGAGGAGCTCAAGGTGTACCACACGTTCAGCCGCATTCACGGAGACCTGGAGCGCGATTACAACTACTTCAAGTTGGACCTCACCTACTACTCGCAGGGCCCCGGCAACTTCCGCGACATCAACCAGAACCGCAGGACCGACGTGGTGAGTGCCGATGGGGGGGGGGGGGTTGGAGGGTTAGGGTTAGGGCCAGCTCTGTGGACTGCAAGTATGGCAGCTGGTAGCTGCACTATTTGTCAATCCTGTTGCGCGGGATGCGTGTCTTAGTCTACTAATGGTATGTACAGAGCACATTGAGAGCTGCCATGTATACCCCTGCTTGTGCTGCTGTTACAGCCGCTGACCTAAACGCGATCAGCTTCATTGTAGGTGTGGTGCTGTTTGCTCTCATCATGCCGTGCTTGTACATGCACACGCGCCAAACTTTCGTGCTGTGCTCATCGAGTCAGCCATTGTCTAACTTCTTCTCACCTATCACATGCCCTAACCCCCCCCCCCCATCGCCCCCCTTGATTGCAGCTGCTGGACCCCCTGGTGCAGTTCTTTGAGCAGCACTTTGCTGCCTACGTCTCACTCATCACCCCCCCCCCCCCCCCCCTCTGTTTCCCCCTCGATTACAGCTGCTGGACCCCCGCGTGGGCGACTTCAATGTGCGCACCTTCCTCAGCTTTGTCCAGTCGGATGCCTACAACCCCCTCAACGTCGCCAACGCCCAGTTCTTCATCCAAGACAAGGACGCCGTGAAGAAGATTGTGCAAAAGGCCACGGGTTTCGATGACGTTCACCTGACGGGCCTGCTGGAGAGGCCCTTCCGCCCCGGGGACCTGTTCCTTAACATGGAGGAGCAGGTGTGAAGATACATTCATAAATTTCACATTTATGAATGCATGTTCATGGACATGGTTGAAATGTGATGACAGGCATATGTTCGGCAGTGGAAGATGTGCGGCAGTGCAAATGCGGGTCAGCATGAAGATGTGCATATTGGTGACAAGCGATTGAATTTGTGATTCTGGTGGATCATGTGTGGATCTTACCAAGTCATTAAGCATGCTGCACGCCCCCCTTCCTCTCCCCTTCACCAACACCAGCGCTCATGTGCCAAGAAGTTGAACCTATACTTGAAGTATTTAAATTCCAAGCGTGAACCTCATCATTTGTTGCTGCAGAACGTGGAGCTCACCATGTTACAGTACTCATCAATGACGCTGCACGCCCCCCGCCCCTCCCCCCCCCACACCACCAACACCAACACTCATCTGCCAAAACAATTTAGAAGTAGGCCTATAATAAAAAACATGTACTAATCGTGAACCTCATTGTGTATTGTTGCAGAACGTGGAGCTCACCATGGACCGTGAGGACTTCCTCAACCTGGCCGCCTCAGAGGCAGTTCAGGTGCCCCAGGCCAACTTCTCTCAGAATGGCTTCTGGGCAGACCACTGGACGTACCACCTGGACCTGGTTGAGAACTACCTTACGGTGTTCCCGGAGAAGGAGGAGCAGCTGCTGTACGATGCCGAGCCGGTGCCCTTCTTCCAGAGCCCTGCCCAGGTACGTATGTATGGTGGTTTAGCGTACTAATAAGAATACCTGATAGCAAGTACTTCAAAGTAGAAGTATGCTGCTTTTCAAAAAGTACAATTGCTGTATGCTGTTGACAGCTTCTAGAGCCATGTGTATGCGGTGGCACAGCATACTGTGGTACATGGGAGTTCACCATTTTTGAACTTCAAATCACACATGGAAGGCGTTGCTACATGAGGTTCAGCGTTGTGTGACTTCAAAGTTCTTGAAGTATGTTATATAGCTGTCCCACAACTGGCACCTGTTTTGTAGTTGACAGCTTGTACTCTGGCAAGGACACCATAGGCAGACCAATTGAGCCTCAGTGCTTTGCAGAAAGCAAGTTCGGTCGATACGTCAGTTGCAGGCGCGCCTGCAGCATGTGTCAGCAATAACAAACAGGAGCACTGTCGCGCTGAAACTAGCAGCACTTGAGTACAGCCATCCATGATGCAAAACCCATCCCTTGCATTCAGAGCCCCACATAAGACTACACTCCAGTGTGTCTTTGTGCCGGCATCATAATTGTAGTTGACAAGATTAAAAGTCGCGTAGTCGACAAGGATAAAAGTCGCACCCAATGTTACGCGTAGTGCCTCCGCATAAAGTCTCACTCTACCGATGGCACGTCACACCTCATTTCTTCAACTTGCTCTCACTGTTCCGCCAGGTGAACCCCCGCGACAAGAAGTACGTGCTCACGAACGAGTCGGCCGGCACCGTTCGCCAGTACGGCTGCATGGCTTATGACAGCTACAAGACGGACACGCACCGCAAGATGGAGACTCTTGTGGATGGTATCTGGCAGCGCTATCCCACTAACTCTGCCAAGAAGCACGCCATTGGCAGCTCCAGGGGCGAAACCGATGCCCTCACTGACACGGACGGCGAGGTATGTAATGGTTATAACATGACACTGGCAACATACTGTACTGTGTGAGCTAGTGCGTGTGAACAAAGTGGCACAGACGTACATGCCGGCATATTCTACTCGTATCTTGTGGTGCAGCAAGACGTGTCCATTCCAGAAACCGCAGCAGCCCGGTTTCTTTCAAACATGTGCGTGTGCAGCTCCAAGGAGGCAATCATTGCGCTGACCAATGCGAATGGCAGGGCATTCGTGTGTGCTTTGGCAGCTCTGTCCACATGTCGATATGATATGGTTATGTGTGGTGCTTGAAGGGTCACTGAGCTGTTAGAAAAAACAGCGTCCACATATCGATGCCTGTCAAGTTGATAACGTATTCTCGTGGCATCACATCAAATGTACATGCAAGCCTTGTGTTGCATCTTCAACACGGACGAGCTGATCATGCTAGCTGTATATAGTTCGCATCGTGTACAGGTGTGCAACCATCAAAGCGGCGATGGCAAGCTGGCCATGCTGGCAGTACGTATGCTCATGACATCACACTTCTTACGCATACATACATACCTTTTGTGTGCAGGTCTACCGCATCTCAATCGCGGGCAAGCTGGCCATGCTGGCAGTGCTCAAGTTTGCACAGCTGGACCCCCAGGGCATGGGAGTGGAGATGGAGGGTGGCAAGCCTGGATGGAACGGTATGTATCTCATGAAACCATCCTATTTACATACGTTGTGGCTGGGTGCAGAAATATGCAGTTTCGCTATGTGGCTCTTGCAGATGGTCAGCGCGAGCAGCAAGCCTGGATGGAACGGTATGTATCGCGTGAAACCATACCTACCTACATACACTCACCAGCGCTTTTAACACTATTGCCGTTACAAGTTGCAGCGGACCTGCAAGGCTGTTGCAGAAAGATGCAGTTCCACTACGTGTCTTGTGCAGATGGCCAGCGCGAGCAGAATGCTCGGCAAAACCGTCGATGTATGTGCATGCGTGTTTGAACACATGTTATGGTCAGACGCATACGCGACATGCGTACGTGCGGGTGATCATGGACCCATGTCGTTTGTTAGGGTTAGGGTTAAGGTTAGGGTTAGGTCTTGTCAGGTTGCCATCATTGATGCCATGTCGTCGTACTGCAGTACTATGTAGATGACACCGTCACAGCCGCAGTGAGTAGACCGTTGCACAGCTTTCAAGTCACAGCTGCATTTTGGTGAGCACTGCCATGCGTGCATGAGCACTGCTGCCTCTCAGTGCAGAGCGCTGCTGATGCAGTGCGCCAACAGCACGTGCGCGCCATTCAATATCCCGTAGCTGTAGGCACATACCCGGCAGGTTCAACATGAGTGGCAGTTGAATGACCTTAGATATGCATTGTGTTAGTAGGGCACATTGAAGCTTTTGTGTAAGAAACGTCAGTGAGCTGTGTTTGCCATGACTGATCTATTCTATTAGTTATATCAGCAAAAGTGCACGCCACACTTTTGGCGTCTGCGCCTGACGTCGAGACTGTTCATTCACGTGTTTACAGAATAATGAACAGTCACTTCACACGAAATTCACTACCGTGTTCATGAACCCATCCCTGTTCACGCCTGCAGACGCCATGAACGGTCTGCCGGGCATGATCGGCAGCGGCATGCCGGAGACCTTTGAGCTGCTGCGGCTGCTGCACTTCATGGAGAAGGCCACACGCTTTGGACGCTCTATCAGGTTCCCCACCGAGTTCTCTGACCTCCTGACCACTATCCTCAATGAGCTGGACGCATTCCACAGCGACTTCCAGTACTGGGACAATGTGGTGAGTTAGGAGGTCCCGGCTGAGATTTGCACTTCTCTGTACCTAAGCGTGCGCCAGCATTCTAGTCAAGTCACTAGGACACTTAGACATCATGCATCATCTTGTATGCTTCTGCCAGTTTTAGAGTTAGTATGTATGGCTTCGTCCACCGTGACGTGTGTGGTCACAAACTTCTGGTCTGCTGCGAGTTCCTTGCAGAGCCGACGCAAACTTCGCTCACAAGTGCCCCCTGTGCGTGCATTCCTATTCAGAGCAGTCCGTACTTCAGGTCGTCTGGCCATCGTGCCTTCACCTCAACTTCAAATGAGCTCTCCGCTTCTTATCTTATCTTCACTCTGCTCAGGCCACTTGCCCGCAGGCTGTACCGCGACGTCACCTCTTGCTGTGCCTACAACTCACTTTCAAATGAGCTCTCCGCTTCTTATCCCAACCTCACTCTGCTCAGGCCACCGCTAGCGAGTTGTCCCGCAACGTGACCTCTTGTGCCTACAACTCAACTTCAAATGAGCTCTCCGTTTTTTGTCACAACCTCACTCTGCTCAGGCCACCGCTCGCGAGCTGTACCGCAACGTGACCACCTACCAGTTCAGCGGCGAGGAGCAGGAGTGGGATGCACGCGACCTTGAAGATGCCTTCAGCACACTCGTTGACAAGGCAAGTGGCCGTTACTGCTACCGCAAGTCATACTGATGTATGTATGCATGTACAACAAGAAACATGTTGCGAGTGGCAAACTCAGCAGCAGGGACCACGCTTTTGATTCCAAAGAGACGTGAGCACCATATTGAGCAGAGTAGTTTTTGTTGGGCTGAGCGGTCATGCCTGTTTTTTTGTTTTCTTTCTTGTTGGCTTGTTGATGCAGGTAGTTTTTGTTGATGTTGAGCTGTCTGTTAGGCACGCGTTCTTGCCACAAATTTAACTGTGCAACTGGTGCCTGCAATCAGCAGTTACTGTGATCGACAGATACTCCAATGGCAGAGCGATGACTGATGCTGTCATCTCCACTCTCAACAGGTGCAATCTGGCGTGGACAAGGCGGTGAAGATCATGGGCGGCGTGACCCCCACCTACTTCAGTTACGAGGTAACCGACTTTGACTACGTCCAGGACGACAGCGGCAAGAAGACGCACGACCCCATGGGTCGCCCCTACGTGCGCGCCAAGGCGTTCAAGGTGCACAAGCTGCCGCAGTTCCTGGAGGGCAATGTGCGTCACTTCAAGGTGCTCAAGGACCACGAGAGCAAGCTCACGCTCTACAGACAGGTGCGTCACTTTGTGAGGTTGAATGTGAAGTTGAAGTTTACGTGCTAAGTGATGCTGTCGCAAGCATCAGAGGTGCTCCAATCATAGTGATGATGCTCTTATGTGTTCTTCGCGCATCTGATGGCACAAGGGTACGCTGTTGAGCCATGCGGAAAGGGGGCGTACTGCGAGCAACTTGACGCTGTCAGCTAGAGAAAGTACGCTGTGATAGAGTGTACCTGCAGAAATCACTCAAAGCCGCACTCAAACATGCACGTGTACACATGATCTTCCGTCTTGAGTTCCATTTTGCTGCAGATATGGCCGCCCACTGTTACACGCTCACAGCTAAAGACCTGGCAGCACAATGCCCATAGCTCTGCCTCTGGCATTCACATGCAGCCTGATGTATCTGAAGAAGTGACAGCAGCACCATCGATAATCATCACCTCAGAACGCGCGCTGCCCCACCGCCTCTATTTATGGGCACTCGCGTTGGAGTTGCATTTGCAGTTGCATTTCATTGGACATGCTGCTAACAAAACACCCGCCTGCCTTCACACACGCATAAATACGTACCTACCCACAGACGCGCGGCAGCAGCATCTACGACCAGCACCTCAAGATGTACCGTCTCAGCGAGTCTCTCGACGGACAGTCGTTTGAGATTGGCCGCATGATGGCCTTTGCCCCGGGGTGGCTGGAGAACACCTCCATCTGGCTCCACATGTCCTACAAGCTGTACCTGGAACTGTTGCGTGCGGGCCTGTTCAGCGAGTTCTGGGAGGAGGTGCAGACGGGCATGACGGCCTTCATGGACCCCGCGGTGCGTAACTGTCAATTCTGTAACTGCCACTTCTCGTTGTCAGATCGGAATGACGGCTAGAGTGTGATAACGAATTATAAAACAACGCGTTGTTTTCGTCAGTTTTAGTTTATTCGTTACATAACGAACAACTAACGAGAGCGCTCAACGCAAATTCGTTGTTTCGCATATTTTGTGTAAATGCTCTGCAGCTCGTTTGCACGAGCTCTGCTGCACCGTGTGACAACTATGGCGGCACGTATGAGATGCTTTGGTGTGCCAAGCACTGTACCGCCACCGCTGCCTGACCCTTTCACGAGTTCTGCTATGCTTGCCCCCAAGGCATGGCCAAACAGCACGAAGATAAAACTTGCACGGGGGGCACGAAAGCCCGAGTGGGCACACGTCGAAACGCTGTTGTGCACATTCAAGCCGCTGTATTTGTGTTGGGCACAGGTTTCCCCCATCATCCCCTGCCCTGCCTGGCTTCAAGGCATCAGTGCCCTGCCTGTAGGCTTCAAGGAATCACCGCCTTGTTCACCTGCAGCTCAGGCCTGCATATATTCATGCTAGCCATGCGGCCGCTGCGCTCTGAGAACCTCAGCTCGCCGCTACATGCGCAGCACACCCCAGCAATGCTCAGCACCGCTTACCACCGAGCGCTCAATACCACCCACTCATGCGGCCTCAGTCCATGCGCATGTGATTCCAATGTACCCATGTATGCACAATTTTCCCTCACCGTCCAACAATCATCACTCATCATCTTTTGATGTACCCTGTGAACCCCCCAGGTGTTTGGCCGCTCCCCCCTGGAAGCCGCGTCCTTCATCGTGAGCAGCTTCTACCCCGACGACAGGCTGCACGGCACGGGCTTCCTCGCACGCCTCTCCGGCTCCACCGCAGAGTTCCTCAGCATGTGGCACCTCATGATGCAGGGCCCCACCCCCTTTGTCTTGGACGCCAAGACGGGGGAGCTGAACCTCAAGCTGGAGCCGGCACTGCCGTCGTGGCTCTTTAAGGATGACGGAACTGTCTCCTTCATGTTTCTAGGGGGCGTAACTGTCACCTACCACAACCCCCAGAAGCTGGACACGTGGGAGCTGGGGTACCCCGTTAGCGCATCCATCATCGCCGCCAACGGGGAGGTGGTGGAGGTGGATCTCAACGAGGGGACCATCCCTGCGCCCTATGCGGAAATGACGCGCGACCTAGGCGTATCCTCCATCGACATCTACTTTTGAGCGGGCAGGCGCATGATGCGCGGCCCTCTGTGCACGCGTGCCGCCGCTGTTTAGTGTTACCCGCGGCGAATGATTACTTTGGCCCTTGCCACTGCGCCGCTATCACTGGCGGCGGCGCTCTAGTAGTACCTGAATGAGAGGGTGCTCGAGTGAGCAACTCTCAAAGCGGGTGCCTGACCCACTGCTGCTGCTGCTGCGATCGCTACAAGCGCTGCAGCTGCCGCCGCTGCTGCAGTGGCGGCAGCAGCAGCCACAGGCGGCGCACGGCGTTTTTGTGTTAGGGCTGTAGACGAGATCATCACACACACGCTTGGGATCGGCGTGGCAGTGTCAGAGGAATGGCCGCTTGCCGGCTGTCACGGCGAACACGCGGAACAGCAGCAAAAACAGTAGCTGAGACTGGGGGCATGAGGGGAGGATGGGTGTGGAACAGCCTCTTGTGCATCCCATCCGAGTTTTGGAGGGGGGGTTAGGGTACACAAGCTGCGTCTAATCAAATCAATGGACTTTGTTAGATGTCACGCCTGCAGATGATTGCATTTCAGTTCTTTATCCGTGCCTGTGATGCAATTGCTTGAACTTCTTGCATATCCTGGCAGAATCACTTGAGAGCAGGAGGGTACTCATGTTCGTGCATTTGATGCATGGCGTTTCATGAGGTCTAGACTCTGGTGATACATGATTGATTGGTGAGTAGACTTTCCGCTGCTGACAAAGCAGCAACGCATGTCAGCAAAGCAGAGGGGCTGCAAAGAAGCAAATGAGCTTAATTGACCCTCTCGCTTCCACTTTGGTCAACAAAGTGAAGTTACTGTTGAAGTTCTCAAAGTTTGGGAGGACGGACCTCACAGCGAGCGGAGCCGCCGAGATTGTGCGGAGCTGCAGTGGCTGGAAGTGCGGGGGATGGATCATAGCTGCTGAAGCTAGGCCACCATATGTCCTTGAAGCGGAGGACCTTGCGATCTGAAAGCGTTCGGGCTCACTCGAGTACAAGCACTTGCTTGCTGATAGGTGAGACGCCGTGCCATACATCATGAATGCTGTTAAAAAATGCATCAGCGCAGCGCAAGATGGCAGCCGTATGTAGCAATGGATACTTGTGGTATCAAAACAGATCAGAGGGACTCTCTGTCGCAACACCTAACAGTCGCTTCGGAGTTGCAAGCATAATTATCGTTTGCAATGATTTTGCTGTAATGTTATTTGCGGTATTGGCATCTATCACTGTTACATTTGGCATAGATATTGAAAATTTAACTGATGCGGCCAAAGCATGATCAGTGCATTTTTCGAAACCTGACTCTAAATGTACATGGGTTTGCGAATCATGTTTCACTATTGATGTTTGGAAAACAAGGTGTCAGAGGTCCGCAATCACCTGCAGTGAAAGTTTGTCAAACTCTGACCTCATGCGCCTGGGTGTGTGACGATTGTGCTTGTCGCCAGCAGCCAATCGCACACAGGCTTTTGATGGTCATTGTGCTGCGGGCCTGGTGTGTGATGATTGTAATTCTAATCAGCAGCCAGTCACAGACTTTTGATAGTCATTGTGCTGCCGGTGGTACTAAAGCGCTCACACGTGCATGCACGTTTCCTCTATTTGTCGCAGCTTGCAGCAGCGAAAGCACCTGGAGATGCAGATGCACGTGTCATCCAACAAAGCTCCGGCAGCCAGCCCGGATATGAGCTGAGCACCTTCAACCAGCCACCGCAACAGCCCAGCAGTCAGTTGCATGTCCACAACTGCCGCCCCAACTGATGCCATCCGATGAGTCAGAGGTGACCCGGTCCCAGCTAAACAACGCAGCATCGAGTGCATCAGCTCCGATTGCGGCCGTGCTCAGCTCTGGCACCCGATGGCGCTGCCGTCCTTGTCCAGGAGGCGTTTGGCGGAAGCGCGTGTGCCGCAAGGCGGCGGTCGCTCTGCTGGCTGTGCTGAGCTGCGCCTTGTTCTTAAAAGATGCTGTGTGGCAGTCCAAGAGCCTCAGGGAGTTCGATGACAGTGCTCAGTCTGAGTCCAGCACGCTGCTCGCTGCAGCATATGGCACGTACGCCTCTCACAACCTCACAGTGCAGTTCGTAGAGGGCATGGCGGCGCGTGAGCACTGGCCTCTGGCCTGGCGAGAAGGCTGCGTCACATTCACGCGGGGCTGCGGTCCACGATTGGAAGCGCGCATTCGGGTCCCGCGTGAGATGTTAGACCAACTTCAACTTAAAGTTCAAGCTGGTCCGGCACCATCAATAGGCGCAGAGTCTGCCGCCAATGCCGCCGCCGCCGCTGCGCCAGTGACAGCGGCGGTGGCGGCAACAATGGGGCATACCAACTCGACCTCAGCCATCGCTGGCGGGGAAGGTCACGCCCCAGGGAGGGGCAGTTCCGCAGCCAATGGCACTGCCAGATGCGCCAGCGACGTGCGGCAGCTGGTGTGCGTGCTGGACAGCGCCAACACCAAGGGCCTGCCGCACGTCGCACACCTCGCGCAGTCCTTCTTCCCCTGCTGGTCGCTCTTCCTGGGCCACCCCCGCCGCGATTGCGTCATCCTGCTCAACGACAGTTACACCAGCCACGGCGCGCGCAAAGCCGGCCGCTACGCCACGGACCTCGCCGCCGCAATGGGCGCGCACCTAGTCACCCTTGAAGCGACTGCGGGCCTATGCGGCACGGGGACGGGGCTGCAAGGCCACCTCGGCGGCGGCATGCAGTGGTTCGATCGCGGCGGCGACGCGGCCGCGCTGCGCGACGCTGTGCTGGCGCTGCCGCGGCAGCGGCGGTGGAGCTGGCCGCCCAGCTCCTGGCTGCCGCTACCTGGCCAGCCGCAGCAGCAGCGCTCAGAGGTGAGCGGTGATGCCACAAACTTAAACTTTAAGTTGAAGTTGGACAATCAGGCAGAGGCGCTCCGTGTGGGGCTTCTCAACAGGGCGATCGCCAGCGGCAGGCACCTGGTGCACCACGCCGCCATCGCGGCGGCGGTGGCGGCGTACCACGGCGCGCACGGGCAGGCGGTGGAGGTGGAGCACGCAGTCATGGACGGCAGAACGCTGCGGCAGCAGGCGGAATGGTTCTCCGCGCTTCGACGTGATCGTATCGCCGCACGGCAACCAGCTCACCAACGCCGCGTTCGGGCGCCGCTGCGCGGTCCTCCTGGAGCTGTTCCCGCTGGACTACGTCATGCCGGTGCTGTTCCCTTCGCTCGCACGCGATGCGGGCATGCTCCCCTATTACATGACGCTGGTGGAGTCGATGCACTTAGAGACTCGGTCTGCGCGTTTCGCGGCGCGTGCGCAGCACATCTACTACACGGCGGATGAGGTTATGGAGCACTGGGGAGAGATGGTGGGTGCGCGCGAGCGCTGCCTTGCGGGCGTCGCTCCGCAGTGAGTCAGACTCTGAGTCAGGTGAGCATCATCGCGTCACGCATCTGGAGATGGCGTTGTCATCCCCCGAGAGCGCCTCTCCCCAACAATGTGGCGGGAGCGCTGCTGCTGCGCACATGCGCATTGCTCAGGTGTGGTCAGCTGATGTCTTTCCTGCACATGATGCTGGTCTGACGATCACCATCTGTCAGCCATGGCATCCAGACACTACACCTGGAACGTGGCCATGCGAGTGTGTCCATCACAAGAGCACTTTCCCTCATTTTGTAATGGGGGAGGAGGGGGGCTGATCACAGAGTGTTGAATATGGTGAGTAGGTGTTGTATTTTGTGGCTCGCCAGTGTGGCGATGCACCTCCGCTTATGAGTAAATGTCAAGCATTGGAGTGCTGCCTAGTATGTCATGCACCAACCTGCCTCCTTGCAATCTTCAAGCGTACATGGCGTATAATGACACATGGCCAAATGCTACCTTGTTCTCTTGGTGTTTGATGTTGCAGCGGTTGAACGCTAGTATACTACCCACCATGGTATACTCATTTTCGAAGCAAGCACGCTATGCGCAGACTGTGGCACCTTGATGAATGCGTTGGCGCAACTGGTTCCTGCACTGCACACTCTTGTCACAGAGTCTTGTGGCTCAATGTATGTTGCTTGCAGCTTCGCTCTGCTCTATGACACTGTCATTGTGGCATCAACATTCGTGTCTCAGCCCTGCATGGCTACAACGCACATACTTGAAGAAGTTAAATTTGACTTGCTTCAAGTTGAACTTTGAGCGCATTGCATGTATGCCATTACGTGCTTGATACTTGCCTGCTCGTGCGTCATGTTACTCAGTGCACCTGGCAGGAAGCAGTCATGCTTTATGCTCTCAGGGGTTAGGGTTGGGGTTAGGTCATGTGCATGCTTGTGCGTGGATTGCTGCTTAGGGTTAGGGTTAGGTACACTTGAGCTTTTCAAGTTGTTCGCAAGGGCACCATACATGGCTGGTTGGCACAAAATTGTGGACTGTTCTCGTTGATCCATGAATTAATGTACATGCAGCCGAGACGCATGCAGGACCCAACAGCTTCAGCAACAGTAAGGTAATCTTGAGTTTGTGGCGCATCAAGAGGTTTGGCGCGTGCCTGCAGCCAAAATGCATGAAGCTATACAGTCAGATGTGCGCACTCAGAGCACACGCTGACATCTGCTGCTGCTACTATAGCATGCGCTGTGAGAGGCGCGTTTGCAGCAGGTGCTACTGTGGCTAATGCAGGAGTCGGAGCAGCCGTCATGCCGGTTGTCATTGTACATGGTCATGGTTATGCACTTGCCCAGAAGTGATCATATAGGAAATTAATTACATCTTGTAGAAACCATTCACACACCATGCGCATTCGCGCGCTGCCCCACACGAAGCAAGCTCTGCATTGCCGTTGCTGTTCGCAGCTATGCTTTTGTGTGCACTGCACAAAACACAAAATCATGAGCGCGCAGCACTGCTTCAAAGTACAGTGTTTTGATAGAACATGTACCTCCATGTGGTCATGCAAGGCATGTCTTAGTTTGAAACTACATGTGGCGTGACCTGCTGCCTGCTCTGTGCTGGTGTCAGGCTTGCCAAACAGGTGCTTTTTGGCAGCATGTGCTGGCGCTGGCACAGCTTCAGTGCTGGCGCTGGCACAGCTTCAGACCAAATAGCCATTGCAGAGCGCAGCATTCAGTGCAGTGACAGGCAGACATGGGTGCGTGCACGATTGGCGATTACTGCAGGGGAACATGTATGCAAGCCAGTGCAAGCGGGAACGGCAAGGAGCACACACAGAATGTGAAGTGAATATAGAAATGTAAAATTTGCACATGTGCAGGCCAGTGCTAGAGAAGAAAGTGCTATTCAGATCTTGTGGGGGCGTGGGCAGTAGCAGGGGCAGCCGAGGTCGTGCAGCGCGCGCTTGACTGCACCGCCGCTCTTGTGCTTGCTTTCTAGCAAGTCACACACCTCAGTGGTCCATTGCCCGAAGGGGCAGCCCTGCTGTACCGCCCACAGTATGGTCGATGGTGTCAGAACATCAACTTCTGCTGTGACCACCTCTGCCAGATTGTCTGGCCACTGCGCCCCTTCCGCTCGCAGCCAGTGCGCAAGAGCTGGTGTGATGTTCTTCAAGGCCTTCGCCAGCATGTGTGTCATGCCTTGCGGGCTCCAATCGCCGCCGCCGCAGCTTCGGACCCAGGCCACGACAGGCGGTATAGCATATCGGGTGTCCAGGACTAGTCGACAAATCTCATTGATGTCGTGCGGGCACTCTTGCGCTCGCAGCCGCTTCAAACTGGGCAGCACGCCATTGACGGCGGCGACTTGCATGGTTACGCTAGTAAACTGGACCTCATTGCGCGACTGAAGCCACTGCAGCACTGCTGTATCATTGGCGATGGCAGCCGCATCTGTAATTGTTGGTGCGTGTCGAATGCCGTCCACGCCTGTGAACGCCAATGAATTGTAGTGTCGGTGGTCTTCGATATCACTGAGGCGCAATGTGCCTAGGGGCCCAAACAGGGCTTGGCCATGAGCTAGAACAAATTGTAGAGTGGCGAAGTGGCCCCCTGCGGCAGCCCTGATGCAGAGGGCAGTTGTGCATTTTGCGGGCCACGCATCAGGCTTGCGCAGCTGTGGTGCAAGCCATGAGAGCGCAAAACCGTCATCGCCGCAGCGGGCAAGGTTTGCGCCTATCTCACAGCAGAGGTTGACATCCATGTTTGGCTGGCCAAGCGGGCCTGCCCGTATTGCGTGCAGGCTAGCAACATTGCATCTCTTCGCCGCACCTATAAGCACCTCAGAAGCTACATGAAGCCCTGTCAGCTGCATGCGCTCTACCGCCTCTGCAGAGCCGAGTTGCCCCAACGCGATGCAAAGGTCGCACCTTGCATCATCACTGAGAGACGGCAGTGAGCTGGTGAAATCTATGCTACATAAAGCAAGGTCAAGCCTAGACAGAGACCACACTGCAGTGATGCACTCCGTCGAGTGCACTGATGCGGCCTCGCAAGTAGATGCCGCAGTGGCCACGTACAGAGCACGGAACCTCCTGCTCACCGGTGCGACGAAAAGGTAATCGCCGCAACCTATGAATGAAAGGATGTCGGCTAGCAGCTCGTTGTTGATCAGTACCTCTGCCGATGCTAAGGACTCCGTCTGTCTCTGCTGCCTGGGGCATGCGCCGATTTCCAGCGCTTCCTTGACGGCAGCAGAGCGGTGCTGTAACGTCCAGACCGCTGCACTCAGGCTCAGAAGGCCTTGCATTGGCGCGACGCCTACCGCATCAGGGTGAAGGTGGCGCAGCACCACTTTGATGCTCTCTAGCTCAGTCATGAAGGTCGGAAATTCCGCTGAAGCACCTTCCAAATCTGCGGGAACAACAGCAGAAGAGAGGTGAGGTCTTTAAGCGCTGATCCTGGTTCGCACGGAGGCAGCAGCTCATGCGAAAGCATATGTAAACGCAAACACGCCGAGGTTTACAGACATGGCTCACCTTCTGGCGACACAGCGTGTTCATCTGTCATCGCCGTCAACCACCGCGTCCGCAGGAGTGTCTCTGCTCGACAGACAAGCAAGTTCAGCACACGCTGCGGGCTGTCATCGTGGCTCGTCGCATCGCCAGAGGCGTTCTGTCCAATCCCGTCCATCACAACTCCACCATAGCAACAGAAAACTCACCAACCTCAAGCGCTTACCGCCGCATCGCACTGTTGCAAGTGCCGCGGCCCTCGCCGGCCAGCGCCGAACCGCCGGCTCCTCCGTAGATTTAGTTATTGCAAGCCCGATTTATCGTGCGCGCAGCCCATGCGGTCCAGGACATAATATACAACCTCAACCTTTGAATACTCAGGTTTGAATGGGCGCGTCACAGCACCGTTCTTTTGGTTTGTTGTGAAGTATTGAATGCTGAAGTTGAAAACTACCCTAACCCCTTTGTACTTTTTATTAATTCTCGCTCAGGGCGCGAAAAACTTTTACTATATTCCACTTGTGGCTGTGGAAATGCCATGTTGTAGGTGTGTACTTAAGGTGTCATTCCTTACCCTCCAGGTTTGCCGCAATTGCATACTGGCATGCATCCACTTCTTGCTTCTTGTTAAGTTCCACTTTGTGCCAATCTCTGTGCGTGAACATTCAGGCTGCAGAGAGTGCTGGAACCAATTACTTCAACAAATTCAGAAGCACTTACTTGAAAAAGGATGCTTGAGGAGTTGAAATTTTAACGATTGTGTAAAGCTGACGTCAAAAGTACAGCGGAATCGCTCATGTCATAGCCCACATCGATGGAAGCCGCGTTGTGCCCAACACCGCATCATCATGCCGGCTCAAGTAGAGGTGTATTGCATTGGGCGAATGTGAATGTTGTTCAACTCTCTGTAGCTCCCTGCGCATTTTGTAGGACTGCATGATGTGACCTGAAGCCAGCTGAGGTGGTTATCAGGTGCTTGTGCCACAGTGAGCGCGGCGGACACAAAAGGGTCTCACACGCAAGGTGCTGCAGTGTGTGATGTACATTGAACACAATGATGAAGGTATGTGCCAAGTGGACGAGCGTATGGCAACTCCTCATGCACATGTATGCTCTCAACTTGACGATCGCCTGTAGCCAGCCTTCGGTATCATGACGCAGGTGCTATGATCATTGCTGCATAGGTGGAAGGGGCACTACACATGCAGCTGCACTACAGGCCAGCTCCACAGGCGTGACTCAAACAAAGAACCTCAGGTGTTGCTGCTGCCGCCACTGCGGCTGCTGCACTTGCTGGTGTTGCTGCTGCTGCTGCTGCTGCTGCTGCTGCTGCTGCTGCTGCTGCAGATGCTGCAGGCAGCACATGTAGTGGCAGTAATGATCGGCGGCATTGTTGGCGGCAAAACAGTATTGCCGCACATCATTCACCAGGTATTCGCATCTGAACCGCGCTGTGGCCGGAGCAGCACCACACCCATTCCCATGCCCCATGCCCCATGTCACATACCCCACACCCCTACATACACGCTCTCACTTCTTGCCCTTCCCAGCGCCCCCGCCCCTGGGCTTCTTTGCGCTCCCCCCCTTGCCCCCCTTCTTCACCTCCGCAGGCCGCTTGACCCCCACCTTGGTGCCAGGCGGCGGCGCGGTGCTCTTGAAGAACGTGTCCATGCGCGTCTGACCGCCCTTCTTGCGGGCCTCCTTGAGCTTCTTGATGCCTGCCGCTACGCGCTCCTGGAAGGCAGCAGAATGAAGTTTATTTGAGCAGCCGATGAAGCATCACTTGTTGTCAAAAGTTACATAGATGCTGGAATGTACTTCACTGGACATCGACGTGAGGTTGATTGAGCAGCCGCAGGTGAAGCATCATTTGTTGAGATTACATAGTTGGTTGGATGTACCTCACTGGACTGTATGTACTTTTTATTAATTGTATGTACATCATACCACTGGAACGCAGCAAGAAGCGAAATGTATTGAGCAGCCACAGGGTGAAGTATCAGTTGCGTAATTTCTTGGATGTGCTTCATTGGACTGTATGTACATCATGCCAACACTGCATGTGCTACTGTGGAGCCACAGGAGCCATAATGGACACGCTCACGCTCAAGAGGTTTCACCACCCAAAAACGCATGAGCGTTTCATCAACGGATGCACTGCTTGGCGTCAGCTTTATGAGTGTGCAATGCTGCACCTGCGTGCATTGTCGGCCGTTTGCAAAATGGCTCTTGCAGTGTAAAGCTCAGCACAGCATCACACCATGACATCAAAGTGCGCCATGTCAATGAACGCCACGCGCTGAGCATTTGCCTGTCTGACATGACACACAATACCACATGGCTAACACCTCTCTGGAGCATACAGTATTTAGTATACTTCTACTTCAAAGTATGCTGCATGCCCCATATACTCACCGCATTGAACTGCATCTTCTCGACGAGGAACGTCGTGAGCTCCTCCACATTGGGGTCCGTCCACTTGAGGTCATACGTATTGGCGGGAAACACATCCGGCTCCAGGAACAGCCGCCGTGCCTCCTTGTACATGGGTATCTTGTCAGCTGGCACCGCCTCTTGCACCACTGGTGCCGCAGGGGGCTCCTCTTTTGCCTCCTCCTCCCCCTGCACAACAGTGTGTTGGGTCAGACAGTTGTGCACATGGACGTCAAAATTCAAAAAGTGAATGACGAAGTCATGAGCAGTGTATACGAGAGCTCATCAAAGCTCAACATGTGTGAGTGGGCGCATAGTATACGCGACAGCTGGCATTGTATCTTATGCGGCTGCCTGAGCTGTACTTAGGATTAAAGTTTGCTCCGCAGTGCCATCTTTGGTGCGCACAGTAAACAGTTTTTCTGAAATGGGATGCGTACAGCAAGTAAAGTTGGGCGCTAACGCAGGAAACAATGCTGTTTCAGCGTGAGGCTGGTTGCCCTATTGAGAGTCATGAGCCACAGATGGCGCAACTGGATACCACATGTACTAGTGGTTTCTGTTCTGTACCGTAGGATTGGAGCTTGAAGATGGGGTTGAGTTACGCTTAGGGTAGGGCAACGCTCAGCCAAGAGGGATCGACAATTCAATACATCAAGGTTCACGCGTGCTGCCAACTCCAGGTATCATGACCCACTACGTAGTACTTCATCGTTTTGATGTACTTGGCAGTATGTATGCAGTTTTTCAATAAAATGAACAGCAAATTGGACAGCAATCTTGCCAAGCGGCCCCACTAGCGGAACATCAACATTCCAATACATACAACAACCATAAACATTCCAATAAATACAACAACGACGACAGTGCACTATAGTTGTCACGCCATGCCCTGCTGTACGAGTCACACTCACCGCGTCGCCCTTCGCTTCCCCTGCCCCCTCCCCCTTGTCCCCCTCCGCCTCCTTCTCCCCCTCGCTGTCCCCTTCCCCCTCCCCCTCCTCCTCCTCCCCCTCCTTCTCAGGCGCCTTCTTCTTCACCAGCTTCTTCTTCTTGGCAGCAGGCTTGGCAAGGGGGGTGGGCGTCTCCCCCGGAATCCAGTCAGCTGGGATGCCGTGCTTGGAGCGATCCAGGTGCTTAAGGATCTCCTCAATGGAGTGGTGCTTCTTGATGAGCATAAGGGCCTTCTTGGGGCCGATGCCGCGGATGCTGCAGGGGGTACGCATGTACAGCAAGGTTATACAGTGTTGACACAACTCGGTGGCAATTACTGACAGTGGCGAATACTGACAGTGGCGGTTACTGACTGTATTATGTAAGCCCCCACGCTAACGCTGCACCTGTTGTTGACACTACTATGTGGCAATGGCTGACTGTATGATATGTGCACATACGCAAACGCTGCACTTAGCATCAGCAAAGAAGAATGCATATCACAGCAGGATCACTGCCCGTGGTGATGAGGCTATGGAACAATTGGTGATGGTATCTGCAGTGCTGAACGCCTGTGCTGCAACCTTAGCAAGATGACCTGATGCTCCACTCTAGCACATGACAAGGCTCAGCAAAACTGCATATACAATAAAGTGCATACATTCTTTATATAGTATGCCAGTCATGGACAAAAGGGCAATACTTCGAGTTGAACACTTCCTTTACACAGTACATGACATCCACAATCACGGCGCACTAATTGCCCATGCACTTCTTGCTGATTTTCGCTTAGAGCGCAAAAAAAAGGTCGATTGGTTCATGTCAAGCTTGCCACCAGGTCTACATTGATCTTTGTGACAACTTGCAAGTTTCTCTATGCGCATTGGATATACTTTGAAGGCTATTAGATTGCATTGCACTGTATGTATGCAGTTCATGCTCCCACATGCATGTCTGCACGTGAGAGCTTGCCGCGCGTGCGCATGCGCGTGCCGCGCGTGCGCAACATGGGTGCCACCGACCGTGCACACGCGCGCGTCACAACGAGCGCATACTAGGGTTAGGGTTAGCGCTCATACACCTACATACATACCTGTCTGTTTTATGCTTGCAGCCGCACAGACTGTACCCTACAGTCTGTGCATGTACCACCCGTTGCACATGAATCACGTGCGTGCAATCTAGCAATGAAACGCGCACCGTCACAGAGGCATACTGCTGCGCTCACATACCTGCAACCCTACCCTACTACCCTTACCCTTCCCTTACCCTGTATTTGTTTATTCTTGCAGCCGCACAGACTGCGCACAGGGGCACACTGCCCTCATACACCTGCATGACCACCTTGTGCAACTGCTGCCACACAGCATGCGCAGAGACCCAGTACCCACATCAACTCCAGAGTTGATACTGCTACAGTGCTTACGTGCCTGTCTGTGTAATGGCAGCCGCACAGTCGCCACAGAGGCATACTTATTTTCTTTCTCACTTATACCGTAGCCGCACCACCACACACACATTGTGCTACCTGTAAACTTCATAGACAAACTTCAATGTGCCTGCGTGCATACCTGTCTGTGTAGTCGCAGCCGCACAGTATGCACATGTCCACAAACTCCTCATGCGTCAGCCCTAGTCCCTCCAGCACACCCGCATAGTCCACCTCCATGATGGGCTGATTCTTATTGGTCGTCAGCCGGCGAATCAGCTTTGGCGTCCTGAACGTGAGCGCGTCCATGTCCTCCGTGCCAGTCCCAAAGACAACCCCTGAAACATGGTGCATTGTCACCAACGTCAGCAACAGATAGTGATCGCGAAATTGCCATGTGACGCCTATAATCATGACGATAAGGCGTTGCCGCGCTATGCTGCAGTCTACGCATGTATCCACAACTCATCTTGCGACTGGTGCTGTTACGTGCAATATTGGCAACGGACATGGCAACGATGAAGACATACATGTTGTATGAAGACACGAAGAAGCACACATACATGCATAATATAACCTATATACAGTACATACTGACACACTCAAACAACAATACATACTTACCTTCCTGCGCAAGCGTTGCGCACTCCTCCGCCTCGCAGGACGCGCCCACCCCATACTGTTTTAACATAAAAATGATCACTCGAAAATGTAAACACACACAAACACACATAACATAACATTTACAGTACGTACATACATACAGGACAACAGTACATACATACCGTCCCGCGCGAGCGCTGCGCACTGAGCCTCCGCCTCGCAGGACGCATCCACCACGGGCACGCCCATGAGCCTGAGCAGCGTCTTGCAGTCCTCGTTGTGCTGTGTGGTCACACGCACCAGGCGCTTGCTGAACTTGTCCACGTCTTCCGTGCTGCGGTGCGCAAGGCAAAGCCCTCATGATTGTCAGAATGCGCGGGGCAGTGTGTTGTATCAGATTCGTTACAACACAGATGATGCTGAGGTGAAAGTGATCTGCAGAGTCAGCACTCGTGAGCTTTGATGTAGTCTATATGGTCTATCCAACGGCAGACCTCTACATATAAAAATAGCTCGCATGAACTGATGTTAGAACAGTACGACCAGGATGAGCGCCATTAATTCAATTACTTTAGCTGCAAGTCCACGTCCTGCGTTTCACAATGTGCGGTACACTAAACAGAAATCACGCACTGATCTGCAGTCACACGTTACTAGTCCCATGCCAGTCACCGTCACATGGCTGCATAGCAAGTCACATTTTGTTGTATGTTCGTGATGCCGTAGCACAACGCACCTTCACATGAAGCGCAGTCATATTATATTCAACATCACACAGGTGCTCCAATTCAAACGCGACTCACGTCCCGTTCTCCCGGGCATCCTGCCAGTCCGTCTCTGCCTTGACCCTCTTGGCAGCGCGCTTGGCCAGTTCCCCGCCCTTGAGAGTGGGTGGCTTGCCGTCAAACACATAGACGGGCTTGAGGCCGCTGGTCAGCAGCCTGTAACAATGGGGCGATTGAAACTGCAGCTTCAGCATGGCTGTTGCGCTAATGCTGCCATGAACGAAGGAAAATTTGTGCCCAAACACGATTGACCAATGGCATACGACAGAAATAGTTTATTGTAGGGGATCCGCCAATTCCAAAGTCCTGAGGCACAGCGCTGAGCAGCCTTGGCACATGATGAGGTTAATGCGAAACTCATACATTTCAGAAGTAGGTTGGTTTCACCCATATGGGCCGCATTACCCAATCACCTTCTGGTATGTCAATCAGGTCAGGGTCGCCATCAGCGAATTATGTTTGAAGAAGAACATATGCTTGGGGCAGATAAGTTGCGTGGGCGGCACATCACAGTCAACAACAAAAACACCAAGTTGCCGCAAGGACCGTCACGATGCTGAATCCACCAATCGATACTGTACTCTAGCACCAGCGACAGAGAAGCGACGGAGGCGTTTGACCCGGCAACTGCAGGTTCGACAGCGCGCTACTCTAGATCCTTCAAATCAACATAAAGCCCGCGCCCAATTTTTGGTTTTACTCACTTGATGGTCCTGTTGAACATGCCCTGAATATGAGAAGTGACCTCTCCAGCCTCGTTCGTCAGCATAGTCGCCGCCACGCCCTCGCTGCCGCTCCTGACGGCAATCAGAAACTGGTACATGGCCATACTGGCATCGATGGCGATCTTTCGCCCTGTCAGGCTGTTGAGATCGTACTCTTTGATGCAGTTGGGGCACTCATCATTGAGCAACTTGGTCAGACCCTGAATTCCCATGCTTTAGCAGCTGCTGCAGCTCCCGGCGAGTAAAGTGCCCAGCTTTTCTCTTACACTCGAAATTTTGGCGCGCCAAATACTTCAACTTTTGGAACTTCAAGACCTCAACGTGCCTCCCCTCCTTTTTTTCAAAAAAAGCAGAGGTGCAGGGGATCCGGCATTGCTGGGAAGTAATATGCTCTTACGCAATTCCTGACCGTGTGCGCGTAATATGGCCAGGTCATAATGCAGTTGCCACCAAAATCCACCAGGCCCAAAATTAGGGACGCCAGAACATTGCCTTGGCAGAACTAGTGTGGGTGCCCGGTGCATAATTCTTGCCCAGTCGGCCTAAGTGAGCACAAGGCGTACACATTTTTTACCTCATATGGCACTGCTGCAGCATGATCATTGGGGTTGCACAAAAACGTATTTGGCCACACAACTACGGCGTATTTGGGGCGTACTTAAGTTGGCAACCAGGAAAACGTCTTGAGCAAAACTCAACATGATAACATGCTGCGCGAAGGGCGTGTTTGTGGGGCATGTGGCCAGTCTGCTCGATTCCGAGCATACAGTCCGCCACAAAAGGGACACTTAAACTCAGAAATAAACTTCAAAACGCCTTTTTGCAACCCTAATTGTATCATGCATGCACGCATTTGTTGCCTCGCTGGTGTCAGCATGAAGCATCGTGATGCCTGTGGTTAGGCCACTCGTTCAGGCCATTGCACTGCAGCAGCAAGGATCTCTCATCTTTGCAAAGCTGCTCTAGTAGCAGCCGCGACATATGCTGTGACAAGAAATGGTGCAATCTACTACCATGTGCTGAGCATGCAAGCGCGCACTACAGTAATATGATGAATGCAAAGCATTAGCGTCAGCAGCAGCAGCAGCAGCAGCAGCAACGCAGCAGCAGTGAGTGAGGGTAATCATTCAAAAGCAGCTGCAGATCTGTAGGACGTGCACCGGGAAACTGAGGCATGGACACTTTGCATCCATTCGCTAACCCTAACCTAACCCTAACCCTAGCCCTACACAAATTAGGCCTCAAAGAGCCTGTCAGTGTGGCACATGTTTTTGAAAATGACATAGTACATACAGTCAGACTATTTTTTTGAGCCTGTGGTTGTCGCTGAGCTCAATGAGTCTGGTGCCCGTCCGCTGACTCGCAGCTGCGCCACATGCAGCGCGCAAAGTGTCCCCAATCCATCGAAGCGCTGCTGGCACCCATGTCTCATTGTAGCTAATTTGCACTGGAGGCTGCCCTTGAGGTAGCCCCGAAGGCGCCAAAGCTGCCAGCTCTGCCAGCAAAAATCACAGACGTCGCCATGCACGTAAGGGATGCTTCAATGCGTGCCCTATTTAATATGCAAAGTAGTCATCTGATTTAGATGACACAGATGCAAAATCCATGAAAGCACTGCCATAACTGAGTTGCACGTCTACACGCCAAAAAGGCTTACCTGCGCCAAATCGGCGCTCTAGCTCCTGGATTTTGTCCAGCAAGCGAGTCGCCAGCCCTTCTGGTAGACCTGTCAGGCTTGCCGATCCGCGATGCAGCGCTTTGACATCTTGCCATGTTCTGACGCCGCAGTGAGCAAGATAACAGGAGTAGAACCGCCGCAAGTGCGGGTCAGTACAGCACTTGGCGAAGATGCATCCGAAGGCGGCGTCCAGCTTAGGCACATGGGGCATTAGCCAGTCTGGCGGGCCTGAGGGCGAGAGTGAAGCAGCACACGGTTCACGTGTAATTTTCGCCCTTGCCTTTCAAAAGACAGATTGACGTGATGAATTGGCACACGACAAGCGCGATGCATGGTCCAAAGCACATCCAGGCAGATGTACTCCAGGCAGATGCCACAGCAACTGTGAGCAGCTCTTGGCGCATATTGTTTACGAAATTAACGCAAGAAGAATAAACAGTTTAAGAAAGAGCCAGAGCTACCCCCTGTGATTCTGCAGCAGGAGTCGTTGGGCCAGGTCGATCAGTCCTGGTTCCACCAAGCTACTGCTGAGCTATGCTGATGTCCAAAGCAGCAAAAGCGCTTTAAAGCAGAAGGCAGAGCTGATCTTTAACCTCTGAACCGTGTATCCCTTCACCAGATGCTCCCAGCACCACTAGACTGAAACCAAATCCAACTGCAGAAACTATGCAAGGCCTTCTGGAAGCAAGAAGAGACGTCTCACCAATTCTTGCAGCCAACAGACACTAAGCAGTTACTGCTGATAACTGCCAAGCACCCTGCAAGACAGCTGAACTAACTCACAGGATGACAAGGAGCATTGCAAGCAAATTGCACACTCCCCACATCAAGAACTTACCGCTCCAGAGCACGCCGCGCTCACGGTCGTCAAAAGGCACACACGGCCTGCAGACCTCCAAGAGCTGCCTCCGCCACTCAACTTCTCCGCTCAAGATCTCTGCCTTGTGTGCATCGTTCACCGCTCTAGCCATGTCAAGCTGTGGTTGCAAGTGTCCCAGAGCGTCTCGGTTTCTGAAGTATAAGCCGCGAAAGGTCCACCTCATTGCCACCCGTGCGACTTCTTCGACATCAGCATCGAGCCCAGCGTGCCCTGAAGGCGCCAAAGCTACAAGCTCTGCGAGCAAAAAAATTGAAACATTGCCATGAACGTAAGGGATGTTTTAATGCTTGCCCTAGTTGATACCGCAAGCTGAGTGCCGACGCCGCCACTAAAGTACTTTAGCGATAGCATTCTAAGATCGCCGATGAACACTGAGACACTTTGTAAAGCCATATGTTAACAAACTCGACTGGGTATTTTTGCGCGTTCAGCAAGAATTGATATTGAGACAGAGACGAGGCCCAGCGAAATCAGCATGTAACATGCTGGAAGAGGGGAGAGTGTCAGCTTTGGAATTTGCACTACAAGTTGAAGATAGCAGGCTCACTGTGTACAGTGTATACACAAAAGGTCACAGGACGCTCTCAAGTTCAACATGACGTACAAGGGCCACCAAGACGATGCGCATAGCAAATCTACTGCTTGGTGCCAACTGGCCGTTACAACATTGCTTATTCCTGCTGGAACACATCAAAGTTGCTCAATTGTTACCTTACTCAGAGCCTATAAGACTGACGCGCTTCTACCATACTGAAATTCAAGCAGTTGGTAATGACAAATGCCATCGCGGCCATGTACTGCCAGTTTACACAGGCGCTGATCACAGACGCTTATTCAACTGCCTGTTTGGTGCGCACTGGGATGCGTAAGCTTGATTGCAAATACGATCGTCTGGTTTAGATGACACAGATGCACAATTTTTGAAAGCACTTCCATCACTGAGTTGGCGTGTGTAGATACACGCCAAAAAGGCTTACCTGCGCCAAATCGGCACTCCAGCTCCTCAATCTTGTCCAGCAAGCGAGTCACCAGCCCTTCTGGTAGACCTGTCAGGCTTGCCGATCCGCGATGCAGCGCTTTGACATCTTGCCATGTTCTGACGCCGCAGTGAGCAAGATAACAGGAGTAGAATCGCCGCAGGTGCGGCTCACTACAGCACTTGGCGAAGATGCATCCGAAGGCGGCTTAGGCACATGGGGCATTAGCCAGTCTGGCGGGCCTGAAGGCGAGAGTGAGGGAGCGCAATGTACAAGTGTGATCAGATGACAGCAATTGTGAGGCAGCAGCGCATGTTTACGACACTAATGCAAGAAGAATGGACAGTTCAAAAACTTACCGCTCCAGAGCACGCTGCGCTCACGGTCGTCAAAAGGCACACACGGCCTGCAGGCCTCCAAGAGCTGCCTCCGCCACTCAACTTCTCCGCTTAAGATCTCTGCCTTGTGTGCATCGTTCACCGCTCTAGCCGTGTCAAGCTGCGGTCGCAATTGTTCCAGAGCGTCTCGGTTTCTGAAGTATACGCCGCGAGAGTTCCACCTCATCGCCACCCGCTCGACTTCTTCGACATCGACATCGAGCCCAGCAGCGCTCTCGTCCATGATAGCTGTCCGTTCGTTCGCATGAAAAGAGTTTATTCTGTCGTGAAGTTCAGCTCTGTGTGAAGTGTGAAGTTCAGCAAATGGAGCGTCACATCTGCTTGGAAATTGACGACAGTTCTTCCCAGGTGCTGGGGGCTCGTTTCTACATTGTAGCACTTTGAGGCATACAGCGCCTCTCGCCACCACCACCGCGTAAATCTTCACCGAAAACCTACACCACCACCCACCAGGGGCCACCATCACCCTCCTCTACCCAGCCAGCCACTGCAGGGCGTCATCACAGAATGCCTTTGCAGCATCAATCCCGGCAGCAGCAGCTGCCAAGTCACACTTGAAGGTGCAGGGTGGACGAGTGCCCCACGATGAAAGTTTGGCGCCCAACATGTTGGAACTTCAACTGCTGGAAATGATAAAATTCAATATGTTCATCAGACATATTCATTAGACACACGCAGCACATGGGTTAAACACTTGTGTGCTGACAACAGTGGTAAAGTGTCAACCTGTGCTTTAAAAAACGAATGACACAATCCCCATTAAGAATCTGACTACTTGGCCGCGCTTCGGGGTGAAATGATGCCTCCCCCATCGCCGCCTCCGCCACTGTCCCCTCCCTCCGCCGACTCCAACTTTGCACGTGGTACAAACCCACTAGGTGTAGGCCCGTAAAACAGTTCCAGACCAGCCGCGATGCACATGGCATCTGCCTGTCTTTTCCAGTCGAGGTCAACTGTAGCAGAGCCGCCGGCGATAGCAGCAGCAGTAGCGGCAGCAGCACCCGCGGCAGCAGCACTAGAAGCGGCGAAACGACCACTACCTCCGCCGCCACCGCCGCTGGCAGGCCTCCCTCTGCCGCTGTCAGGCCTTCCAGTGCCGCCGCCGCCAGCACCAGCAGCGGCAGCGGCAGCGGCAGCAGCAGCGGCAGCGGCGGCAGCATTAGGCGGCGGATCCGGCAGCACCACCGCTTCGCCCAGCGTCCCGCGCAGCGCCCAGTTGGCGGGCTTGAGCTCGATTGCGTTGCTGCGCCGCTGCAGCTGTGTGGCCGTGGAGACCACGGTGTTGGCGTACGGGCACTCGCTGGCGGCGTCGCTCACGCAGAAGCACATGACGCCGCGCACGGGCAGCGCGGGCTCCGCCAGCCAGTTCTTGGGCAGCACCCAGCCGCCGCAGGGTATGTCGTAGCGCTTGAAGAAGTACTCCTCCTGTGACCACGTGACCGCGGGATCGGCCATGAGCAGGTGCATGTTGAGCTTTGCCACGAGCCGCTCCTCGCGCAGCGCCAGGTTGAGCTCCGTGTAGCCCTCCGGTCGCGCGGCGCTCCACAGGTTGAGCCAGCCGACGCGCTGGTAGACGGCCGCCTGCTGGCGCGGCGCCAGCAGCGTGATGACATCGATCACATCGCTCAGGTTGGTGACGAACGGATACAGCGACACGACGGCTTCGGTGAGAGACTCGGACAGCTCCGCGTCGCCCGCGAAGCGCCGCCCCAGCGCCACGACCGCGAACGCCAGCTGCTCCGCGGAGATGAACCTGTCGCAGACCAGCTCCTGCAGGCGCATCAGCACGCCGGAGCACTGCCCCAGTCCTCTGAGCGATGCTGCCTCTAAAGGCAACGCTGCTGTTTTCGACAGGGCATCGGTGCCGCTGGCCCAGTCATCAACCGCCGCTGCTGCCGCCGCCGCCACGTCTGCGCTGCCGCCGCTGCTGGCTCTGCTGCCCCCCAGGCTGCGCTTGAAGTCGGCGTCTGCCAGTGCGCCTTGGGATGCGGCGCCGCCGGCGCTGGCTTGGCGGCTGGCCCTCGTGCCGCTGTTGGTGGCTGGTCGCTCCTGCGTCACAGGAGGGGTCCAGTGCGAATGCAGTCAGTGTATGTTGCAGTGCTCAGTATGTGTGCAGGCAATGATGAGCTTGACACCCACTGCTTGCTGTCTGCGATGCATAACTATAGTACACAGTCACATGCTCGGCTACGGGCCCTCCTGTTTAAATTAGCAAATTGAGTGGCAGATGAAGAATGTACACTTCCAAGTACATCTGTGTGTGTTGCATGATTGCCAACCAAGAACGTGCTTGCCGTGCGAATGTGCTTGCCGTGCTAGTTCTTCAAATTTCTCACCAAAGGCTGTCACACTCGTGCCCTGTGTGCTCATCATTACTACAACTGGCAGTGCAGCAAGCCTGACACACAGAATAGCCAACTCAAGAGGCACATGCAATCCACTGATTTTATTCCGTCTGAGCACTGCTGGTGCTATATACACCTGACGACACATACACTGGACCATAGCAGAGGATGCCAGCGGCCCACTACTGGCCATTGCATCAGCCTCGTCTGCCAGTACTGCACAGCATCAAGTCCGCAGTACCTCGGAGCACACAATGCTCCTCGCCTTACACAACCTACACAGCCCAATTTTCTTCAAGCCACAGCACCAGACGTCTACTTGACAGGCATCAAAGCAACACATGCCCATCCTGTGGCAGCACCTGAGAGGACGGAGGCCTTTCCCGACTCGTACGCGGCGCACGCGCACCACTGCCGCCCCCCGCCGTTCCCAGCGTCCGCGACATAGCAGTCGGAGTAGACAGGGGCCCCGTCAGACCCAGCGCAGCACGATCGCGCAGGGACATTGCCGTGATGTCAGGGCGACTCTCCCCTGTATATAGCTGGTGCAGCTGCTCTGCGAACTCCTTGGACAGGGGCTGTCGGTCAGCGCGTTCGAGGACGGTCTGGATGCGCGCCTCGCCGCCGGCGATGAGCGCTGCCGCCTCATCAGTGCTCAGCAGACCCACGGCCTTGAGGGGGGGGGGGGGGGGGGCAGGGGGGGCGGGTTGCGGCGCATTCGAGAGGACAGAGACATGGAGGGTGGTGTTTGAAAGGCGCATCTGGGCTGCATGCGTGTGAGCATGAGCGCTTGGAGCGCATGTGCGTGTACTGCATCAGTCACTTGAAGTTCAGTGCGAGAAATATGGTTTGATGGAATGTGCATGCATCTACAGCATCAGTAGGGGGTATGTATGTACGGTGGGCTAACCCTAATCTGACCCTGACTCTCACACGTACACAGACCCATGAGTGTACATCGGCTGTGCCCTGACTGTGCGCGCACCGGAAATGCCATCTGTTGTCCTTTTTGACGTGCATAAAACCCATGAAGTGTTCTTGAGTAGCATTCATCTTGCTGTACCGCCAGCTGTTGACTTTGTTGACTGGAAGTGGATCATGAAGTGGAACTGATCCGCATGTATCCTGCTGCACCGCTCAGCATGCGCACCATACGCAGCAACGCTCAGGCCTCACCTGCATCACCTCCACGAAGCGCCTGTGAGACATGGGCGGCGTCCCATTTCTTGGAACTGCCGTGCTCACGTAATCAAACTCCAGCAGCCCTGTAGCAGGCAGCTGATCAAATTGTACCAGCAAAGGAGCGGCGGCCGCCTCACTAGCAGCAGCTGCAGCAGCGGCAGCAGCAGTTCCGGCAGTAGGTGGTGGCGGCGCCGTGGGGGGTGGAGGGGGGGGTGCGGACTTCAAGTTGAAGTCGCTTGATGCGCAGAAGGTGAAAGGGCGGCCGTTGAGCTTCTCGTTGCGGATGTTCTGCAAGGAGGACAAGGCGGCGCAAGGGCAGCAGGGAGTGCGAGTTGAAGTGTTTAGACTTCAACTTCAAGGTTTTGCAGTTTCCACTCCGAGGGTACTTGTGTCCTCGTGATGAGGGCACCTGCGCACTGTGTACACACGGCCAACGAGTCGTACCTAGAACTGAACCTAGCTGCGACTGCAGAGTGGCATAGCAAATGTCAGTAGCCGCTGTGTGCAGGGCTCAACAGTGGGACCCAACCGCAAATTTATGGAGATGAGCATGGGATTTTCCAGCACGTATCAAAGCAAGCGTTGGTGGATGGATAGATGCCTATGACGCAGCATTGCAGTGCGTTGTGGCGTACTGACGCGCAGCATGGAATTGTTTGCCAACAGGCCAATCACTCCGCAGCGGATCATGCAGCATGAGCACTGATGTGTACTTCAAGTAGGTACAGCAGGACCAGGACAAGTATTTGCAGCTGGACCCGGACCAGAACTGCAGTAAGTCGGTGCAACCCATTGATATGGCAGTACTGTTGCACTTCAGGTCGTGACTCTCACCTCCCAGTTGCCCTGCTGGCTGGTGTCGAAGCAGTTGCGCGCCATATTGAGTTTCTTCTCTACGTTATTAACAGCCAGCACCTGCCGTGCACACAACCTGTGCAGATCTCTGCTCAGGTCCAGTCGATACCTCCCCATTGCCATGCCAACAATGGCTTTATATGCAGGGCCCAGCTCTAGCCACAGGCGCTTTCGCTCTTCCCAAGAGCGCAGGTTGGCAGAGACGAGGAGACGCGCTTCGCTGGCGCAGCACATGCAGGGGAGCACGCGCGCCATGGCCTTGGTCTGCGGCAATGTGCACACGCAATGCATGAGCAGCGTTGATGAGCACGTGTGTGCTGCTGTGCGCAATAGAGGCATGCGCTCGATGCGTGTAATGGCCATGTGATGGCACGCACGTATACCACAAGGAGTAAGCATGTAGTAGACATATGGTGTAGTTTGCGGAGACACAAATGCACATTGCAAACTCTTGGCGCACAGCGCGGTACATCGGGCATGCAATTACCACATGAGTCCTCGTCACTGCACCACGCTTCATTGTGTCTTCGCTTGTCCGCATGTCCTTCAGCAAAGGTTACAGCATTGCACGTGTCAGCAGATCCCATGATTATTCTCACAGTAAACATGCCTCCAAAACTGGCCCTGAGCTTTGTCTCATATATATATATATATATATATATGTATGTACAGCAGCGCCAACCGCAAGTTGAACTAACCTTGTGCCCGCCGTTCTCCCTGAGCAGCAGCTTGTAGAGTGCCTGGCCCTGCTGAGCATCCAGCGTCATGTTGGCCAACGCGTGCCCCATAACAGGCACCGCCCCATCCCCCAAAGTACCCAGCAGCGACAGCATTGCCCCCATGCGGGGTTGCGTGGTGTGGTGCCCCTGGTGTAACTGCCGTATGTACTGCAACTCGTACTTGAGCGTCCCCTCAAAGGGGGGACTCCACTCCACGCTCGGCGCGAGGGGGTCGATCATCACCAGCCCGGCCTGCATGGTGCGATTAAAGAAAGTGGGTTGAACTTGAGGTTGAAGTTTGGAACATGACGTTTACAAATCTCTGGAGAAGCTGCTACACATACGGCAGCACTGTTGTCAGGCATTCACAAGGTGGTCTGCTCTGTGCTGGCGAGCTGTCGCAGTTGAGCCGTCTTTGCAACATCTCAATCAGGCACTAGCCCTCTGAACCAAGCACGAGACCTTTTGCAGGGCAGCTGCTGAGAACACAAGCAAAGAGCATGCCACACACACATCCGCGCTTCTCACCGTGCTGGCCACCTCCCGCAGCTGCGCGCGGCGCTTGCGCACAAAGTCCACAAACTCACACCTCTCCATGTACCCCCCCCCCATCACGTCATAGCGCAGCAGCGCCAGCTCTGCCTCGTGGGGGGCCCCCGCAAACCCTAGGGCCTCCAGTGCCTGAGCAATGCCATCGCTGCTGAGCACCCCCCTTCTCCCCCCCTCTTGCGCGTCAAACACTGCCCCAGGGTCAGCATCGCAGTCTGCTGCAGCAACCACCGATGTTGGTGCCAATGGCGGCGGTGCTGCTGACAGTGCCTTCTGCTGCTGCGGCTGCTGCTGCTGCTGCGGCTGCTGCTGCTGCTGCTGCTGCTGAGCATCCACTGCGCGCTGCTGCGGCTGCTGCTGCTGCTGCTGAGCATCCACTGCGCGCTGCGGCTGCGGCTGTCGGTTGTGAGGGAGTTTTGCTGGCACTATTGTAACAGATTCAGGGGTGCAGTCGGGTATCATGAGCGTCAGGGACACAAGACTCAGACCCGGATCCCTTGCGATGCGCCGAGTCAAGTAGCAGGCCAGGGCTCTCTCATACGGCTCCTCCATGCGTAGTGTGTAGACGGGCTCCAGCTGAACGGTGCGGAAGAGAGCAGCGCAGGAATGGCGGGGGTTGTGCGTGCAATGGACTATGTCAGCACTTCGACGTCAACATTTCAATTTTATGACTTCAGTGTTTGCACTTCACTGTTGGCACTTCACTATTGGCGCTTCAACGTAAGCACTTCAATGTGAGCACTTCAATGTCAGCACTTCAATGTCAGCGCTTCACTTCAATGTCAGTACTTCAGCGGCTTGAGGTGGCACACAACAGCGCTGAACACTGTCGTCGTCAATGGGTGAATGCTATCCTCAGATGCTGGTGAACACAATCTCCGGGCCGGGGTCTCGGAGTATAAATAAAGTGTCGAAGCTATGTTGTGATGCAGGGCAGGGTCAAGATTAGGGTTAAAGTTAGGGTTAGGATTTGGGTAAGGGGTAGGAATAGGTGACACTGAGTGCACAGTATATCAGCACTCTCAAATTGTTCGTGCTAGCTGCTGTGCACGGCCGATCGAGAGGGACATGTTCAGCGACTTTGCCACAAAGGTCCACAGATCTACACTGATGGGTCCATTAGACTATGTCACACTCCAGCATAGACTTTCGCGATCCAAGATAGTTCGGCAGTTGACCTGACTGAAAGTTGAACCTGTCGCCGTGTGCCAACGTAGGGCAATACACCATGCACTCACTGCCTAGTATGCAAAGCCCATCGCAGAAGACACTTCAACTTCAACTTCACCTTGTCATCGTCAAACCAGCAGCGAGTGTCCTCAATCTGGAAGTTACTGCCGCTGACGTCAATGTCCAGTGCCCCTCCGCCCCCTTCCCCCACCATCTCCCCCGGCAAGCGAGTCACCCACCGCGCGCCCTGCAGCATACAACAGCGACGGTTAGCATAAGGCACTGCCTGAGTGAATCACGATTGCTGCTTACATTCTAGCAATGACATGATACATAACACCGATACTAGTGGATGCCCCACATCAGACTCTAAAAGCAGGTGCAACGGTGGAGCATGCCTGCTGTTATCGTGGGTCTCGCTTGCGCCACAGTTGTACATGACACCTCAATTAAGCAACACTCTAATGCCCCTCCCCCCCCCCCACACCCCCCCCTCACCTGCTTCCCCAGGGGGTTCTGCCCCAGCGCCACCTCCCGCAGCCCCTTGTTGGCAATGAGCCCCTCTGCAATCACCACCGCGGCGCGTGGCGAAATGCTATTCGCCGTCAGGTCCATCTTCCGCAGCGCCGTGTTGCGGCACAGCGCGGCCCCTATGGCCTCCCCCCCCGCCGCGCCGAAGCCGTTGTAGCCCAGCAGCAGCGTGTGCAGCGATGCGTTGCGCGCGAGCGCCTCGCCAAAGGAGATGGCGCTGCCTAGGCGTATCGTGTTCCAGGAGACGTCCAGGTGGCGCAGGCGGCACTGCGGCATGGCGAGCCAGTCCGCGAGCGCCTCCGCCCCCGTGTAGAACGCGGGGTTCACGTAGTTGACGCTCTCCTGCTTGCCGATGAGGTTGCGGCTGAGGTCGAGGTGCGTGAGGCTCGTGTTGTGCCGCAGCTGCTCCACAAACTTGCTCGCCTCGCCATCGTCCAGGTCAGCAGCGCTCAGCATCAGCGTGCGCAGGCACACGCCGCGGTCGCTGAAGTACGCCGCGAGCTCCGCCGCGGCGCCGCCGCCGCAAACATTCTCACTCAAATCGAGCTCCTGCAGGTCGTTGCGGCGGCGGATGGCGCGCACTACGGGCAGCAGAGCGGCGTCCGTCAGGCGGTTGTCGCGCAGCGAAAGGGCGCGCATGCACGGTAGGTCCGCCAGGCACGCCGCCAGCAGCGCCCCCAGCTGGTCCCCCATGCCCGCGTGCGAGAGGTCCACGCGCGTCGTCTGGAGGCGCCGCACCAGCATGTTGGCGCGCGGCGCGCGCCGCGCCTCGATGCAGCCGAACAGGAACTGCGTGCGCGACGTGCAGGCCGCAAAGGCGCCCTCCTTGGGCTGCGCCGCTGCCGCTGCTGTATCGCCGTCTGCTGTCACCGGCAGCGCCTGAAGTCTCGGCACGTTTGCAGCAGCGCCGCCGGGCTTGGCAGCGCTGCTGCTTGCTGCTGCGGCGGCGGCGGCGGCGGCGGCAGCGGCCGATACCGCCGCGCCCATGGACGGCTTAGGAGAGCCTCCGAATGCCGCGGCCGCTGCGAGTATGGAGGCTAGTTTTGGCGCTGCAGCCGGGGTTGCGCTTGTGCTAGGGCTAGGGCTAGGGCTAGGGCTTGCAGTTTCAGGGTGAGCGCTGCCACTGGATTCCGCGCTGAGCGACGATGTGAGTATGTTGAGCTCCTCCTTGGTGGCGTAGTTGTGGCGCTGCCTGCTGAGCTGCTTGTAGAACTCAAAGAAGGCAAGCCGCCCCTTGATGCCAAAGTAGTTGGCCTGCACGCGCCTCATCTGCAGCTGCGGCAGCCACAGACGTGTAAGGTGTACATGAGCAGAACAAGGGGGTCAGTGGTAGCGCAAGTCAATGAAACTCGCCATGCAGAGTATCATTTAAGTTGACAGAGGGTTGATGTGTCTGCTTCTTGACAACAGGGGTAGCCTTCCTGACTGTATGTGCGTGTGATCTAACCGCAAAAAACAAGACTGTCTTGCCCATCTACGTTGAGCCATTGACCAGGAGCCAGCACACGGCTGGGGGAAAGGAATCAAGCAGCTGGCAAGCATGTACTTGCTGAGCACTGCCAGCCAACACCGCCCACCACCTGGGCTGAAGCGCTTGGTGCCGTGCTCATTGCAGATTGTGATTGCAGTTTGTATGTGCACTTATTCAGCATGCTCCAACGTGACCCATGCATCTCACACACAACACGCAACAGCTCTTCAGGAACAAGTCCGCTGATCGCCAAAACCATGGCATGATACATATCTTCAAGTTGAAGTTGATACTGACCTCCTCAGCGCTCAGCTCAAGGCTGTCCTGCGGACCGCGCCGCCTGCGCGCGCGCCCCTGCGACTCAGGAACGCTCCCCGGCCGCTTCCCCAGCCTTCCTGGAGAGGCCATAGCGTCCTCATTGCGCCTGTCTCTCCCTGCCCCTGCGCCGCCAGGTGCGCCAGCACCAGCACCAGCAGCAGCAGCAGCAGCAGCAGCAGCAGCAGAGGCGCTGCTCCCGTTTGGCTCCACCGCAGCAGCGGCGCCTGCTGCTGCCGTTTCGGGCGCGTCTTCAACGACGGTGAAGTCGTCCAGAGGTTCGCCCGCGCGGTGGTCGCTGACGACTGTGCTGGTCTCTGACTGAGCATCACCATCATAGTCATCATCATTGTCCGCATTGGCATCATCAGGGGACAGCCCGGCTTTCTCCAGCGCGCTCAGGCTGGCGCGCGCAGGAGAGGCGAGGTGACGCTCCAGAGTTGAAGTTGAAGAATTGAGGGGGCTGGTGGGTTGTTGCGCAGCCTGCTGCTCCTGCTGCTGCCGCTGCTGCTGCGCGTAGGTCTTGGTGCGCGGCGGCGGTATCTGGTGCATCTGCAGGCGGTCGAGCTGGTAGCGCTTGAACCCGCTGCGGGGCACTACCTGACCGCTGCTGTACATGCTCTGTGGAGCGTCAACGCAGTGTATGAGCAATGCAACGTGAAGTCAACACCTCTGAGCAACTTTCCTCTGTGGCGCTTGTGTGTTTTCATGTCGCACTTAGGCCAGCTGGCACTGCATCAAGGTCACACGCTGCAGAGATCTCGGCTTGACTTAGTTGGTATCTGTAAATGCCTTCCCACAAAGACCCGTGCGCATCATGCGAAGCTGCTGCTGAGACTTTGAAATGGCTAAAGGTGAAGGTGCAAAGCTGCATATGCCGAGTCAGAATGCCATACACTTTACACGAAAACACCACATGTGTTGTCCCCAAGGTTTACAACAAGTGCTTGTACTTCTGTGCATCCACGCAACACTCGTGTTGTGTGCAACATGTGTACTTGAAGGTACACGCACCCAAGCAAGCAAAGACAGCAGCACCGCCTCACCTTACTGGGCATTGCCGCAGGCTGATACCCCTCCTTAATGTCATCGTACCCCGTGGTGTTGAGCCACCTGTCCCAGTAACTGCCGTCACCATCGCCAAATCTGCTCATGCTTCCCAGCCCTCTGTCCAATTCCGGCAGCTGCTCCAGGTACTTTACCCTCGTATACATGCTGCCATGCTTGCGCGGAAACATGGCTGGTGGCCGCAACGAGGGGCCAGTGTTGATGCCGACTCGAGCGTATATGTCTGCCGCTGCGGAGTCTATGTCTTTTAGGACAGTGCCGAGGTGCTTGCGGGGCTGCTCCAGGAAGGTCTGTATGCGCTCCACGTTTGCCTTGGACAGCACCAGTACTGAATCCTGCAATGTTGCGAGTGATTGGCAGCGCTTTGATGATTCAGGACTGCGTGCACGTGCTTGCAAGACAGAGCCATGGCCTTGAACACAAAGACATTACGGATCACAGAAGCGCCTCTGTGTAAGTGATGGTCAATCTTCGGCATATGACAATAAAAATCAGAGCCGCCGGCTTGCTTGACAACACACGCCAATTTTCGCTCTACAACCCTGAGAGCGCAGTGCAGGTCAGCGCTTGTGCTTCTTTGCCTGTGACCTTGGTTAACCTTATCTGCAACAATTATCATGATGTCGTCACCTACCTTGCCGTGCTCCATCGAGACCTTGAGCACGCTGCGCTCGGAGGCCCCTTCAAGAGTATTGTCAGTGCCGCCTGCGCCATCCCCACCACTAGAAGTGGCAGCACCAGCGCTGATCCTGGGCTGCCTGGCGCCAGAGGTCCTCCGGCGAAGAGTGGTGATCTTCATGGCATCGAAGATGTCACCTCTGTCGAGAGCAGGGCCGGGGATGTCGTGATCCACCGACTTCATCTTCTGGTCCAGGTCCATGCTGACGCGCCGGAAGCGAGCAAGATCGGCATCTAGCGATTTTCTCTCTGGAGAAGCCATTGCGCTCCAGTTCCTCACCTGGTGCACAACCTCGCAGGCGCGTCACCGGTTTATAAAACCGTTTCATTGACGGTTGAAGTGAAGTTGAGACTGATGATAGAATGTTATTTGTCACTGTGTTGCTATGCCAATGGTAAACTAACCGGCGTTATTAAGGGGATATTTCACCCCAGTCACCAAACACACAGGTCGAAGTTATTTTGATAGCATCCAACTGATGCAGTCAGAGAAGCACATGCCATTTTCTGATGCAGACGAAAACATACTCTCTTGGTCACACTGTCAGCACAACAGGGCAATGCTGGCTTTCCTACGTTGCGAGATGATGCCTTGGTAGTATACCTACGGCTTACGCATCGTGTCACACACGCCACATTGAATCAACCGCACCCGCACCTATATGACCACCTTCCCCCATTGGCCAAATTGTGACCCATTGGCCAAATTGTGCCATTCAGGGCAATATTTTGCCTACCTTGACTAAACTGCGTCGGCGAGAAACGCTCCAAGATATTGTCGAGCGACGCACATCGTGCAGCCATGTTTAGCTCTCCAGGTATGTTGTCCTGACTATAGCACGGAACTTCTCCGAGACATCTTTGTAAAAGCTTTCATGAGTTCACAGTCACAATCGCTTGTTGTTTCAACAACTCTCACCCTAACCGCGTGAGTTTGCAGACAGTCATGAGATGTAAACAAGTCTATGAGGCATGCACATGAAATGCAGACAGACCAACTGGCAATCTTGCACACACATACACGAAAGTCTTGGCCACAAGTTGATCATGGTCCATCAATTACATGCACTGCACATTGGCAAGCATACATGTCAGTGTGCGACAAAACCAACTCCCACAACAATGCACAGGTTTGCTGATTGGCAATCAATGTATGCCAGAGCACATACCATGGCATAGGCGTCTTTGACAAATGCATTGCAGAACATGCTCAGACCATGGCATCACGCTAAGCTTGCAGTGGCGTTGACAGCAGCACCTGCTCTCACAAAGTGATTGTGACAACATTTAACATGGAGAGAGACATGGCCAGGTCAAGTCCTTCATCATCGTCGCAGAACATGCATGAAGCACATCATGATGCTGTGTCTGCTTATGCTGTGCTTCTACACTGGACGTGTACATCTGCTGCTGCCGCTACGGGCTGAATGGCGACACTAATAGCAAAAAACTACTGCGGCATTCCCAATTTGCTGCTATGACCATGGAAGCACCAGCTTGAGCTCCACCGACTCTCCCTGAGCATGTCTGTCATCGTTGCTACCGCAAGCAGCATCTGCTGTGGTTTTGCAATAGTGGAGGCGCAACCGTGCACCGACCGCCTTGGCAAGCTGCACTAACGCATCTTTCGAATGCAGAATATCTAAATCTTCAAGGCCTGGAACCCCTGCCAGAAGCCCCAATTCCTTCTCTGTCACTGACAATGCAAACTTGGTCTCCTGTGAGGGTACATCTGCCACAAAATGCAGCGTAAACCCGCGCTTGCGGCCAGACTGCACCTGTTCGAGGTGGCACCGCAAGCGCACAGCTATTCCGCTCAGATGTGTGGATGTTGACAGCAGCACAGGCAGCGCGCGCAGGCGCGCAATGTGCTGCGGGCTCTGCGCACCTGGGCCGCGGCTTCTTGAACCGCATGCAGCAGCTGCAGATTGTGACGATTTCCCTCTTGATGGACTTGGTGTGGCGTGCTCGTTGCCGCTGTGGCGCGCTGCCTGGTCGTGCACGTGCTGCATGGTGCCCAGTTGTATCGTGTAGCACACTGGCGCAGGTGAAGCTCCCTGTTTGCTGGCAATCGGCGATAGCGCCAGCTTCTTGCAGGCAAGCGCCACCAGCTTGTGCAGCTCAGCATTGGCCGCAATGGGTGAGCTACTGACGCGCATGTCGCAGCTGCCCCCCAATGCTAGCAGCGGCTCCCCCACTGTAAATGTGCTGCAGTCTGGCGCCGCCGTCATGTAAAAGCGCCTGCTCAGCTGCTGAGCACTGAAGCCAGGCGTGAAGTGCTCGTACACATGCCACAGTGCTGGCTGCGTGCGCTCCTGCCCTTCATCGTGCCCCCGCTCCTGGCTCTTCCTAGGTGCGGTCGCGTGCGCGGTGGACTCCGAGGATGTGTTGAAGTTGACTGTTGTGATGCCCTTTGCCAGCAGCCTTGAAGTTCCGCCGCTAGCGACGCCGTCGACACCGCTGCAAACATCCGCAGTTACCAGCGCAGCGGGCCCCCCTTCGGGACTTGACGTCGCACTGCTGCTCCCGCCTGTGCGCAGTGCTAGTGCAGGCGCGCCAGTGCTCCCCACTGTCAGCACCAGCGCGTTCATGACGAACTTGCACAGCTCCTGTACTTGCGGCCCGCTGAGCCGTGTGCATACACGAATCGGATGGTCAGTGGGCAGCAGCTTCTCTGCCTGCGCCCTGGGCACCACCAAAGGGGATGTCTTTGATTGATCGAGAGCTGAGCCAATCAGCTGGCACCACAACTCCCCCCTGCTTCCCTCGCATATGTTCACCTGCACCTGATGCTCATCGTCACCATGCCGTCTCTGTAAATTGCCAAGCAGAGCGTGCTGGAGTGGGTGTCGCGTTACCAGCAAAGGCGCCTGCGCTGATTGCTGTGGAGCCGCACTGTCGTGTGCGCGTAGTGCCAAATCGGACGCCCCTGTCGCGTCGGGCGAGTCCAGTGACAGGCACTGCAGCAGCGCTCCACATATGGCCCCCCAATCAGCTGCTGCCGGTGCTGCTGCTGCTGCCGCCGCTACGCTGGCCTCACTGTGTTTGTGCGCCTTTCTGGAGCTCTGGCCCTCAGCTGCTTTGGGCGATTTGACGTGCGCTTTCGGCGACGGTGGTGAATGCGGTGCTTGAAGCTCGCCGGTAGGGACCACGTTGTAGAGCTGCAGCCAGTTGGGCGCTAGCAGCGCGGGCATGGCAGCCTGGTGCACACAGCTCAGCAGCACCTGCGCATGCGCAGCGCCCGCATTGCCGCACGCTTCTGCCCTGATGATGAACCACTGTTGCACCTTGCTGACGGTGGCGCGCATGCGCACGGCCTGCTGCGCCGCCTGTTGTGCCGCGCCGACAGGCGCCATAACTTTGTGAAGGAGCGATGATGGCACACGCGGCACTTCCACCTCGACTGGCCCATGCACCACATGCTGTTCCAGGAGAGCCTCGGAGAGCAGTGCCCACAGCTGCTCACAGCAGCAGTGGAGGTGCAGCGTGCCCTGCGCTCGCTTGTCTTGCGTAACAGGAGTTGCTGAGCAGTGGGGGCAGCTGTTGCCGCCGTGCTGTGCATGCGGCGACACGGTGTGGACAGTGATGCTTGTGTCGATGAGCTGCTGCGAACAATTGCTGATAGCCGCCCGCCGCTGGTGCTCGCGTTCTGCATCTGATGCGAGCAGCTGGTAATCCCAAATATCAGCTGATGGGAGCTGCTCTGTACTCGGTGCGCTGCTGCTGTTGCCGTTGCCAGCGCTCGCAGCAGCGGGCGTGCGATGGTGTGGTGCCGGGTGTTCAAGCTGCTCTGCGGCGCCTCCCGCAAACGCCAGTGCAGACGCCGCCTGTGATGCGTGCCACAGCCACCGCGCAAATGTTGCCGCGATGCTCCCCTCCCCCAGCACCTCATCAACACACTGCTCGACCACTGGAGCGCTCGAAGTGCCACGCACCGCCCCCTGTGGCCGCTGCAACACCTCGTCTATGGTGGCCCATATGCTGTTCAGCGCGAGGGCATTAGCAGGCAGCGCCGACGGCACACCGCGTGTGCGAGCGAGCGCTTCCGCCAGTGCGGCGGGAGTGTCAGCGAGCAGCAGCTGCTGCGCCGCCTGTTGCGCCCACACGTCCTCTGCGTCGCCTATGCAGTCGCTCACAATGTCCGCAGCGGTGTCGTCACCGCGCAGCAGCACGCCAGCCACTGCCAACAGCAGTTGCTGCAACCTGGCGGCGTGCGCGCCAGCACAGCCCGGGCTGGTGTCGCTGCTGCTGCTGCTGCTGCTGCTGCTGCTGCTGCTGCGGAGCGCGTTGTCGTACGCAGCGGTGGGGCGCGCACTGGTGTTGAAGTTGAGGCTGGTGTTGAAGTTGAGGTTGGCGGCACCCATCCGCCGCCACAGCCGTTCGCACTTGCTGCTGTCGTCGATTCCTGCGATTGTGTCGCTGATGTGACGCGTCGGTGCAACTGCTGCCGAGGCTTCGATGCCGAGCGTTGAGTTTTGTTGAACTGTTGCAGTGGAGAAGGCCATGAGGGGCGCAACTGACAGTTGAAGTGCGTCAGCAGCGGCGACAGGAACTTCCAACACTTCGCCTGACTCCACAGTCTGCAAGCGCGGTTTGTGGGTAGTGCCGGGCGTATCTGGCGCTGGTGATGCTGTAGCCTCGGCGAGAGGGGAAACCTCAGGCACCCAGTGCGTGTGTTGTGCTTGAAGCTCAGCGCATGGGCTGCTGTCAGCAGTGACTCTCCTGTGGGATGTACCTGGTGCCCCATCGCCACTATAGTCACCATCCGGCCTGTGGTACTCTGCGCCGGTGAAGACACCTGAGGCGGGGGGTTTGCTGTCGCCCTCCTGCGGTTCATTCAGCCCGCTGTCTCTATCAGCATCATCTATGAGGTGAACGTCATCGCCGCATGCCCACCCTGGCTGCGCACGCAACTGGTGCAAGCACGCGGCGGCAGCAGACTGGTGCTGTCTGATCGTGCCAGCGCCTGCGTCGCCGTTGCCGCCAGCAATGCCGCCCCTTCCTGCAGCATGCGCTGGGGACGCGTACTCGCCATTTGCAAAGTGCCCCTGCACCAGGATCACCCGCGGCGCTGGACAAGTGTCCAGGGAGTCAATCAGCACCTGCAGCTGTCGCAGAAACAGGGCGCGCTGCCAAGCGGAGACGCCTGCTGCGGTGAGCATTGCCACATTTTGCCCCCTGGCCACTGCAGCAGCGATCTCGTGGTGCACGCCGTCGCTTAGCTTGCAAGCCACGACAGATGTGCTGCTGCTGCTGCTGCTGCTGCTGCTGCTGCTGCTGGTGGAAACACGATTGCCGCCACTGCCGCCGCCGTCGCCGCTGCCACTGCCGCTGCCGCTGCCGCTGCCACAACCGCCGCTGCCGCCGCTGCCGCTGCAGCTGCCGCCGTTGCCACTGTTGCTGCCGTTGCCGCTGCTGCTGGCGCCGCCAGTGGTAATGTAAGCGCCATCACTGTTACTGCTGCTGCCGATGAGGTGAAAAAGCTGCGGAGGCAGGTGGCCCATGCTTTCTGAGCACTGCTTCGCCGACTCCGTTGTCGCGACACCAAGTTGCACAAGGAGCTGGCGCACTGCTGCCGGTGGCGTGTCACTAGACACCAGCAGTAGCGTAGGACGGCGGTCGGCGGCCCTCTGCGTGAGGATCGATGCTGGGAGAGCAGGTTCCAGGAACATTCTCTCCTCCTCGGAACACGCCAGCTCATCATCCGGCGCTTCGAGCTGCTGTAGAGCGCTGCTGACGGAGCCGGCGGAGCTGTGAGCACTGCTCTGCTGACTGTCGCCGCCGTGCAGCCGCTGCCACTGAGCACTGACACGCGACCCGGCGCGCGTCTCTTGCAACTTCAAGGCATCACTCAGCTGCTGCTCCGCCTCTCGCATCAGCGCTCCACTTGTCGCCTCCGCCTCGCGCACCGCAGCGAACGCCACCTCCGGAAACAGCGCCCCCGACCTGAGTCTCTCTGGCGAGCTCGCGTCTGCGACAAGGGCCGCTTTCTCAGCGCGCACAAGGGCGCACTGCGCGCGAGCCACGCCCATGGTCTGCGCAGCGGCCGCCACTGCGTCTGACAGCGACTGCTCAGCCTCCGCTGCTGCTGGGCCGTCCGCCGCTGCACTGTTTGAAGCAGTGACTGGCCCTTGGAGTGCTGCGTCCACGTTCGGTGGCGCTGCTGCCACCGCTGCTGCTGCCGCCGACAGCTGCAGGTGCGTCACTGCAGGATATGGTGTTGCCGCATCATCGCTCAGCAGCAGCAGCGCCTGCTGCCGTGGCAATCGCTCTCCGCGCCACTCCGCCAGGGTTCCCCGCCGCTCGTGGAGCAGCGCTTCGCAGTTGCTCAGGTGCTCGTGCGCGTTCGCGCTGCTTTCCGGCGCGTCACCGCCAGCAAATTCAAAGTTGAAGATCGTGCTGCCCCCTGCGTTGCGCTGCGCGATCAGCAGGTCCTGCTCCGCGTGCACTATGGACCGCTGCAGATTCTCCGTCCGCTCGCTCCACTCCTGCTGCTGCGCGCTCACGAAGCGCTGTAGGCGGGTGCGAGCAGCGTGTAACGCGGCTGTGGCAGCTGCCAGCTCTGCCGTCATCGAGTGCTGCACAGCAGACATGACTGCGATGCTGCGGTGCGCAGTTGTGCTGCTGCCACCGCTTGCGCATACTGCCGCGCCCTCCACATCAGCCGCTGCTTGGGCCGCCGCCGCTGCTGCTGACGCCGCTGCTGCTGCTGGTGATGGCGCTGCTGCCGGCCGTGCCGTCTCCCCCGCTGCCGCATGCATGCAAAACGTGACGGCAGCTTGCGCCACCACCACATCAGTCGCTCTCGTGTGCACCGCGTTCCGCAGCGCGCACACGCGCCGCAGCCAGCTGGGTGCGCTGTCGGTGTAGAAGTCGGGCATGCGCTGCTGCCACGTGTGCGCAGCGCAGATGCCTGCCAGGAACAGTAGTGCAAGCAAAAGGACATCAGCTGAGGCACCGGTATCATGTTTTGATGTGCACCATGAGTGAACATAGCTGGCTGGTGAGTGGTTGACTGGCTTATCAGAATCTGATGCCACTAAACTTAACCCTAATCCTACAATTTGAACATGGTGAAGCAGCAAGCCAGGTGAGAGCCATAGACAGCTCAGCCGATGGCATACTGGCCAACTAAGTGTTATGAGCTGCGTACACCCTGTTGCGTTGCCGCCAGTGCTGAGCACTGCGGTCACTGCTGAGGCATGCTGCACACAAACAGGCACTGCATGCTGTGGCGCTGGTGGCTGTCACACTTGCAGTAGCTTTCATCACATCAGCAAGGTGCATAATGCAATGATGGGCACTAAGATTTACACCCATATGCATGCCGTACTTGAGCCATGCGCACGTATACCTGGGCCTTTTCACGTAACTTGTAGCTGAGTGCCTCTCACGACGTCAATCAGTGACACACCAACAATGAGTACCTTCCTCACCCTAACCCTAGCCCAAACCCTAGCCCTAGCTGGACCTATGCGTCATGTCTCACCTGAGAGCCATGCGCATAGCGCAGCCACCGCAGCGCTGGCACCGCCCCCCATCGCCCTCACACCCTCTGCCTCGCTGCCGCCATCGCTGAGCGCTGTGGTATTTGCTGCGGCTTGCTGCAGCACTGCTTCAGGAGCCAGCGGCAGCGCGGCGCCGCTGACAGTCGAGCGCAGCAGCCTTAGCAGCTTCTGCGTGCGCCGCAGCCAGCGCCCCGCCATTTCCCAGGACAGGTCGTGAGCGTGCAGATCAGCGCGCAGCCGCCGGCCGAATGCGTTGCAGTAGGTGAGGGACTCCCCAGCGCTGCTGCTGCTGTGCTTGCTGGTGCTTGTGGCGGCGGCGGCGGCAGCGGCATTAGCGCACTCGGGATCGCTGCAATGTGCAACGCCACCTCCCTTGCTGCTGCCGCCAGTGTCGCTGCTGCGAGCAGTGCCACTGCTGCCACCGCTGGCCTCACCGCTACCGCCACCATCGCCGGCGCCGCTACCGCCGCTCTCTGCACTGCCGCTGTTATCGCCGCAGCCACTGCTGCGTGTTGCCTCGCACCTACTGCTGCTGCCACGGTCGCTGTTGCCAATGCTGCCGCAATCCCCTACGGCACTGCCTGAGGACTGCGCATGCAGCACCGCCATGACCATGCGCACCAAAGCCAGCACCTCAAGCGCGGGAAACGGCACGGAAGGGTCCAGCACCGGCGCCAGCAGCGCGTTCCCCAGTTCCCGCAGCGTTCTGGGATGCAGCGCGCACACAGCACCCCTAGCGGTTGTATTTGCCGTAACCGCTCTTACGCGCCACCCTGCGCGGCGTCTCCCTAGCATGCCACGCGCAACGCGCTGCAGGCGGCGCACTGCTGTTTCGCGCAGCACCCGTTGTCCCTCGCGCACGTACGCGCAGCGTGCCAGAAAACGCCGCGCCAGCGCCTGCAGGGGTACCGCGTGTGCGTAGAGGTGCCTTGCTTTGGCGAGCGCGCGTCGGGACCTAAGGAAATGATGAGAAGTGGGGGGTTGAAGTCAGAAGCGGTTTGTGGAGATGACAAGAAGTAGGGGGTTGAAGTTCGCAGCGGTTTGCAGCTACAGGGCGGGTGAGGGTGATCACACGCTCACCAGGCTCTGCCTGCATTGCGCATTTGCAACATATACATCATGAGCGCCTTGTGATGCATGCGTTGTGTCCACTTCAGATGCTCTACTCAAATAGCACCGGCTTTGGAGCACATCGATAAACTTCAGCCTTCGATTTCATGTATGCATCCTGCTTCATGTATGCGTATGAAGCTTTCATCAATGTTCGTGAGAACTCAACTTACAAACAAGCGCGCATTTGTACAAACCCTAATTCTAACCCCAATGCAAACCCTAACCCTAAGCCTAAAGATACAACGTGACGTGCCTACAGAAGGTACCTGGGGTAACCTGCGACATGCCAACACACCCACCGAACACCACACCCACAGCAACCGCATGCATTACTAATGTGGCCATCAGATTGCCCACAGTGGCTGCGCTCTGGCCCAAGATGAAAAAGGCAAAGCTCGTGTCTTCGCAGCAAACAAACACACCTTCTGGCAGATGCACATACCTTCTGTCAATATCACCACCAACAGTAACCCCCTGCTTCACGTTTTAATACCTCAGTTTGCTTCAGTTTACAATTACTACCCTGCTAACACTTGCCCTACATTTTTTCAATACGATACAGCATAACTGGAGCATGAGGTCGATCCAGGATGAGGGCTAGAGTTATGTATGGGTAAAGGGTGTCTGTGAAGGTCACTGCAAGGGAACTATTGGGGCCACTTTAAGAGGTAACCTGAAGGAAGCACACATGTTTACATCAAGATAGTTCAGGAGCTTGCTGGTAAGGTACACTCATGCCGGTTTAGTGGGCACGCTAAACAATGCACTGCAGTGTCTGGTGCTGCAACTTCACGAGCATGTATATCTCAAGTGCTCTCTTGTTGCAGAATTGTGCCAGAGGTGGTGATTGTACATGTACTGTCATAGTGCCTACCCACCACATGCCATTGTTTTGCTCTAGCAAGTATCTGCAGGTTCCGCTTGAAGATGGCTAGCGTTCTAACCTTAACCCTAAACCTTATTCTACAAATCAACTACCTGCAACTCACTTCAAGCATGAGCATTCCATTGACACGACTATACTCATTTTGCTCCAGATACGTGCACCATTGTATCGATGATGTAACGTGGTCAGTTACACTACCAATCTCTCTTGGACAAATACAGTGCACATCGGCTTTGACATGAACCACCCATATTACATAGCTTTAGGACGCACAACAGCAACCATCAGAGGCGGCTATATACGCAGGTATCTAGCTCACATCACCAACACGGTCTTTAGTACTTTCTCCTCTGCCTGAAGCGCTGTGCATGCAACGTATGTAGTTGTAGCACGCATGCTGCACTTCAAGGCGCACTCTATGTACCCCTAAATATGAGTGCAAAACCATCTAGTCAATTCACCTGTACATGTGCCCCCTCTCCCCCCCCTTTACCTGGGTGTATCATGAGGCCTCTGCTCGGTGGCTGCCAATCATTCGAAAGGGCGCCAATACACAGCCCTCTGCATACCCTCACCTAACCCATACGCTACAACTACAACGCTGCTCGTTCTACTCCAGTTCTTTCAATGAACACAACGCTGCTCAATCTGCCATCCAAGTATCTATCACATCACCTGTAGCCGCGAACTCCGGCCTGTATTCTCGCAGCGGCGCCGTGCACGTGCCCGTGCAGCCACAGCGCATACGTTCGCGCCGCTATGCCCCGCGCGCGCGCCTGAAGGAGCGTCGCCGCACGCCTCTCAACCTCAACTGCAACTTCCTCATCCTCAGGCAGCACGGCTCCGACCGCCAGCGCTCGACGCGCCGCGCGCCAATCTCCTGGTGCCGACACCCTATCTAGCTCCGCCAGTTGAAACATCAAGCTGTTGAAGTCCGTCACCTTGGCGGCCGCCTCTCGGTGCAGGGCTGTTACGTGCGCGCAGGCGTCGTAGCACGGCGCTACACCGCACGCTGAAGGGAGTGTGTCACAGCAGCGCTGCGCTGCCTGCCGTGTTGTTGTTGTTGCCTGCGGCGTTGGTGTCTCACTGCTGTGAGGCTTCGGTGCGTGTGAGCGCATGTTTGAAGTTGAAGCACCGCGCTCACATTCCTGCTGCTGCTGCTGCTGCTGCTGCTGCTGCTGCTTGCTGATCTCCCTACGCAGCGCCTCAATCTGCTGCCGCACACGCAGCACCTCCAGCCGCAGTTGCTCATCCGGAGGCCGCCGCCATGGCCGTAGAGGGCGGCTCACTGTCCCTGCCACCGTTGCTGCAGCCATTGTAGGTGCCGCCTTCAGCAGCGGCGCGGCAGCGGCAGCGACAGCGTCAAGATGGCTGAGCATCAACGCTGGAGCCGCGAGTTCGCGCTGCTGCCAGTTGAAGTTGAAGTTGGACTGTGACGCCTGAGCACTGCTGCTGTAGTTGCCGCTGGTCCTGGTGCTGCCGCTGCTAGGTCGCGAGCGACTGTGGTGCGGGTGCTGGTGGTGTTGCTGGTGATGCTGCTGCTCTTGGCGGTGCTGTTGCTGGTGATGGTCCAGCTGACCATAGGGCAGCTCCTGATGGTGCTCCTGCTGCCGCTGCCCCTGACTGTCAGTTACATGGCCGAAACTGTCACTAGTGAGAGAGTCCCTCGCTGCAGAGCTGCTGCTACCTAGCAGCAGCACAGCATCAAGCGGCTCCGGAGCTGACGATGCAAGAGAGATGCTTCGCGTGCCGTGTACTGTGCTTGCGCGCTGCCTGGCCGGACTTGGAACACAGGTGTAACGGAACGGGCTCCTCGGACCCCCTGTTGAGTGCCATGCCGCTCTCGGGGAGGCGGGTGTGTCTGCTGCTAGCAGAACAGGCCCAGTGCCTGCAAAACAGTCAATGGAGCAGAAAGTGCTCAGTGGGACTTTACATGACATCAGCATAAGTAGCGGCACAGCAATCATGTCTAAGTAGAATGTGCGCAGACGAGTCCTGAACGGTATTTGATACGATTGCGTCACCTCAAGTCTGCCCACTGCACCACCACAAACCTGCTGGCTGGTGTCATGATGCGAACAAGCTGCATGACGGTGTTCAGCTTGTACCACCAAGTTTGTTTTGCTCTGATGACTTGCACTGTGTTGCTCTCTCGGATGCCAGTATGCCCTGAAGTGCCTCTCTGCATCATGCTGAATCCTATGTGGTCACAACATAAAGGTGGCGCAGGTGGTGCACATGCATAATGACTACAGTACACAGAATTCCCAAAACTGCTTTGTTGAGCAACAGTGGAATGAATATGACGAGAGCCATATGTAAGTGGCAGCCTATCCTGCTCACATTCTCCATGGCCACCAAACATGATATCCATCACATGGATGGCTGTTCTGCGTCAAGCGGAGCCTCAGTGGCTGAGAAGTCACTTGCCACAGGTGCCATCACGCTGTAGACCGTAATCGTTATAAAAGCCGGCATGCGTAGCATGACACTCACCTGCATCAGCCGCCGCCAATGGCGAATGCGACAGCGCGGCTGCGGTCATGGTCAGCTCCTGCAATGCGATCGCCTGCCCCTCGCCGCCTCCCCCTTCCCCCCCGTAAATGTTGTAACTCACCAGCTCCATGCCGCTAGTGCTGCTGCTCCTGCTGAACACCACCGTTTCGGCCTGCTGCACCCTCTGCCAGTCCATGCTGCTGAGCATATTTGGCGCCATGTCTGCAATCTCCAAGCGAGTGGTCGCCTCCGGAGCCGCATTCAAATCGACGCCAAACGGAAACGCCGAGGCAGCGGTGCGTGGCACTGGCAGGTAGGAGGCGTCGTTGATGACAGGGGTGGCGTACGCATGTTTCCTACTGCTCCCGGCTGCAGATTTTGCCCTCCGCTGCTGCTGCTGTTGCAGGCGTGCCGCCGCTGCCGTTGCTGCTGCCGAGTTGTCTGTCACTGCGATGGACCCCTGCCACGGATGCCGCCCAATTGCCAAGATGCCTGCTGCACGGTCTATTGCATGTGGTGGGCTTTGTGAGAAGATGTCATTGCTGCTAACTCCGTGGTTGGTGTGTGGGACTATGAAGGGATTGCTGAGCAAGCTGAAGTCCAACCACACTCTGAGCGCTTGCAGTGCATCAAGGAAGTCGGTGTCGTGCCGCATCTTCTCTAGATAGTCGCTGCCATTCCACAGGAAGACCGGCAGGGGAAAGGGGTGCTGGTGCGCCAATCGCCAAACGCTGATGGCCTCTACCACGTCAAGTGACGCAATGCGCAGCAGGTCCAGAATATCCAGCAACCCGCCTGAGAAGAGTAGCCCACGATCGGGATTTCGACTGCTCTGCAATCGAGAAGCCAGAGACTCAGCCATGGCACGAAGCCTCGACAGGTAGCTTTCTCTGAGCACAATTGCGTTGATCACATCCAATTCTGCTGCTGGCTCCAGCAAGTGCCGAGATCTGGTGCGGAACCCTGACAATGTGGTGGTCGTAGGCATGACTTGGTGGGCCTGGGCATCACGGACCCAGCTCATGCCTGCTGCTTCGGTGCTGCAACTTTTTCAAGGCTTTTTGCCTACACGGGCCCCAGTTGAGTTTTTCCGTTTTCTCAGGATGAAACTGTCGTAACTTCAACACTTGATTCTGAAGTGTTTGCCTGCGGTTTCGTGCTAGCTATGGAGAGCGCCTGCAGATGCTCCACCGACTGGGTCGCACCGGTTGCAAAGTCTCTCATCACATCAGCGATGCAGGCTTCACAGCTGTTTTTTAACTGAGAAGCAGACTGCCTTCTTGATCCACACCTAGGTGCGGTCTATCTATGTGGCCGAGCTCGAGCTATGCGGCACGGTTTCGTATAGGCAGCTACTTATGGGCCACTGCTTGCCCATGTCTTGATGTGGCCTTGAACGTGGTGGTGGCAAGTCCACTGAATCCACAGGCACCCATGCAGTTGCCCACTGCAACATGCCATGCAGTTGCCCACTGCAACATGCACAACTCTTGCTGGTTCCCCCATGAAGTCTAAGCTCAAGACCCATCCAACAGGCAGAGGTGCAGTGCACCGCAGGCCAGGCGCCGACCAGGTGCTGGTGGTGCAGACGCACCACTACTGCAGCTGGACTGGCACATGCGGCCCTTCGACAGCCAGGTGAACACTTCACCAAGTGAGTGGCAGCTGCGCGTACACTCGATCGTGTGGGCCGCTGCGGCTGCGGCGTAGGCTGCCTCAGTTCTGGCGAGTTTGCGCCGTCCTTGGGCGCAGTAGCGCCAAGTCTGCACCACTAGCGTCTTTGAGTTGCCGCGGCACGTTTGCGGCGACATTTGGCTTGCAGAGCGAGGTGCACTAAGTCTCTGCCTGCAGCACACGCGTCCTGCTCAAGGTATTGCGGTGATCGAGGCAAGGCATGGTCTTCAACAATATCGAGCAAGCACAACGTCGATGGTGTCCATGGAGACCGGGCGCAAATATCACTGGGAGCAGGCTCAGCAGAGAAGCATGGCTGGTGCTTCAGCCCTCCTCTGGAATGCGAAGTGATGTGTTAAGTTGTCGGCCAGCAGCGGCAGGTCAGACGAAGGGCATGTTTGTGAGGACAGAGCAGGCGATAATATGTGTGTCAGTGAAGGGAGGGAGAGTGAACCATCAGCAATAGCCTGCCACCTGTATGACCCTGCCTGCTTGACAACAAGTGCAGTGCAAGGCTGATCGACTCCACCAGACTAAAATGTGGAGGCGCTTGCCACTGCAGTCATGAGCACCTCCAAATTCTTGTGCAGCGAGCACGGGTCACCTTGCTCGACCTTGCGAAATTATTGCTGGCGGTAATAAATCGATGATGATGATATGACCATGGTCCACCTCACCGAACAACCTAACACCTTACACCCTACTTACCCAGACAAAACTCCCACCCTGTAGTCCTAATCCCCTAACCCTAACGTACTGAACCCTAACCCTAAAAAAAAAAAAATCCCCTGACTGCCGTGGACGCAGACACTTGCTGATAGCGCGAGGCACGCATCATGGAGAAGCTGAATGAGGGAGATGTGCTTGAGCTCGTGATAGACTACCTGGCCACTAAGGGCTTTACCCAGGCGGAGCAGGCGCTCAGGAAGGAGAGGAGCGGCAATGCGGCTGTTGCCAACCCCGCACCTAGGCAGACAGGCTCAGGCAAGCGACGACGCAGCCTGCTGTAGCACGATTTGCGCCTTAAGCTCGAGCAGTTCCGTTTTTAGATCTAAGCAGGCACACCTTGCGTCTCGCAGTCATCAGCGCGTCGAACCGTGTGCATTCCATTTCCTCTCACGTTGTACTAGCGGTGCCTCCGGGGCTGGCATTGTTTGCAGCAAGCCGCTGGTGAAAGTAGACGCATTTAGCTCAGATTGCTGTTGTTAGGCCAGCAAATTACCGTTGCCCACCATCAGGTTGCCGCTTAGGATTGCTGGACTCGCTGCACAAGGAAGTCTCGATGCATGCGCCAGCAGCCAGCACCGACGCAGCGTGATTTTCCGCCGCGGAAGCACCGGGCGGATAGCCGCATGACAATACGGAAGACAACTGATTATTGACGCATGCGTGCCGACTCCAAGTACAAGTTGCCATGTCAAACAAAGAATTTTGCGCATGAGCCGCGTCGGGTGCTCCGCCCACTGTGCAGCCATTATGTGACCAACTTTCGTCTCAGTTGCAGGGGAGCATCGGAAGCGTCTATGCGCTGTGTCCAAGACGCCACCAAACTTGAAGTTTATTCGGGCTCTGTCGTTGTCTACCTCCCCAGAAAAAAGTTATCAGCTGTAGCATGTGGTTGGCCACAGCTGACGAACTTTGCCTGCGGCAGCAGCATCTGCAGTCCATGGTTGAATTTCTGTTCCAAAGACCAATAGTGCTTATGGTACAGCTTCACTACCACTCTGATGACGAATGGTGTGACCTTGCATCATGTTTGTTTCCAGCTATCAGAGAAGCGCGCTCGAGCACCTCTGTGTTTCAGTGCCGCAATCGGCAACACACTGTGCATACTCAACGTGACTCAGTCGCTCACCATCAGACCATCGGCAGCTGGTCAGCTCTGTCACTTGTCCGGTGATGTCTTGGCAAAAGCATACACTCCATGTCACACTGCACTGTCACTTCTCGGCTAGGGTTAGCGAGCAGCAGCCGCTTGTTCAAGCGTTGCACACACACACAAATACACACTGCCAGTGCGATAACCTAACCCTCTTGTGGAGATCTCCATTACCGGCCCCAAATGTGCCAGCAGCAGCTGTTCAAGGCATGCTTCATGACCATACGCCATGACCATAGCTACTGCCTTGGCTGATTTTCTCGCTTCTTCACCTGACCACTGCAGGCTCGCGCCTGGAGGGCCTCCTGGAGAAGTCCCACGTCGCGCACATGTTTGGCACCGCCAACAAGCGCCGCCGCACCAACCTCGATGCCGCGCTGCTCGCCGAAGAGAAGCCCGCAGCAGCGGCAGCAGTCGCTGATGGCGATGCTCAGCCAGAGGAGACCCCAGCCACCATGACCATGGCGACGCAGATAACGAGCTACAACCCGTGCAAGGACGACCCGTATGGCGCTAGCTCCATGCCCATCTACCAGGTGTCGACGTTTGCGCAGCCGTCTGCGACTACCTTTGGAGAGTACGACTACAGCCGCAGGTGTGTTGTTCTTCAAGTACTTGAAGTACACCTGTGCGGTGTGCATGTACCTGTAGTTGTGTGTGTGCTCCATGCCCATCTACCAGGTGTCGACGTTCGCGCAGCCATCTGCGACTACCTTAGGAGAGTACGACTACAGCCGTAGGTCAGAGATGCAGTGCCATACATGTATGATGCAGCGCGCCGGTCTTTGGGAAGGCACATACTGATGAATGTACAGTAGCAGTACAGAAGAGCAGTGTATAGTACAGAGCAGTCCAGTACAGTCCAGAAGGATCTTGCTGGGTGCGCACACGCGCTGAACGCTGCAACTCATCAAGACTTGTGCCCCATGTACAATCAAGGCAGCAGCACTACATACATACTGTATCCCCTACCAGTCCTGGTTAGCGTGCCGCATTTCACATGATGCAGGCGATGACAAACCGTGCTCTTGCGATAAGTGGGCTCCTCACCTGAGCAGCGCTGCAGCAGCCACCTGCAAGGCCTGCCACATCTCTCATGAGCCGCCACATGACGCTCCAGACGCAATCGCGGTCTGCTCCGCCACATGCCGCTTCAGACGCAAGCGCGGTCTGCTCACGCCCCCCCCCCCGCCCCCCCTCCCTTCTTCTTTCGTGCAGCGGCAATCCTACGCGCGCGGCCCTGGAGAAGCAGATCTGCGAACTGGAGGAGGGCCACAAGGGGTTTGCGTTCAGCAGTGGAATGGCAGCACTCAGTGCGGTGACTCGTCTCGTCAAGCCGGGACAGGAGATCATACTGAACGATGACTCGTACGGTGGGACGTACCGCCTGCTGAGCAAGGTGGCGGCGCGCAACCACGTCATCGTGCGCTACGTGGACATGTCTGGCCCGCAGGTACGCGTGGCGACGAGCGTCTGCAGCGCGTGGTACATGTGTACTTTGTGATGTACTTCAAGAAGTATGCATTTGCATCAGCATGTACTGTACCTGCCTGTACTTGATTTCATGAATGTTGTGGAGAGCACAATCAACGGTGTGGCATGACAATACGTACTCTTGAGCCGCCTGGTTGGGGTGTGGCCCTGGTGCATCATGTGTGTTCTAACCGCTGTTCCACACACATCTATCTTGCCTCCTCTCGGCACCACTGCACCTGAACTGAGGTCATCCGCTTCCATTCTTTGTGGGCTTATACAGGGCCCTGCCTGTGACCCTTTTTGTCATCCTCCCATGCTGCTGTGCTTCATGACAACACTATTACGACTGTATTGCTGGCGCGACAACTCATCCGTCACTCCTAACCTCAATTCTCAACTTCAACCTGCCGCGACAGGGCCCCGCCAACCTGAGCGCGGCCATCAGCGACAACACGCGCCTCATCATGCTGGAGTCCCCCACCAACCCCATGCAGCGCATACTGGACATCCGCGCCATCTCCACCATCGCGCACGCGCACAACGCCATAGTGGAGGTGGACTCCACCATGATGTCCCCGTGCCTGCAGCAGCCCATCAAGCTCGGTGCCGACATCGTGGTGCACAGCGCCACCAAGTTCATCTCCGGTCACAGCGACTGCATGGCCGGGGTGGTGGTGGTGAAGGACAGAGCCCTGGCGGAGCAGGTGTACTTCTTTCAGAACGCCGAGGGGACGGGTCTGAGTCCCTTTGACTCATGGCTGCTGCTGCGCGGTGTCAAGACCATGCACATCAGGGTGGAGAGGCAGCAGGACAATGCGCTGGCGGTGGCCAACTTCCTGTCGGCGCACCCTCAGGTCACGCACGTGTACTACACGGGCCTGCCCTCGCACCCTGGGCACGACCTCCACATGTGAGTCACTCATGCCAATCACTCACTCACTCACTCACTAATTCACTTGCGCATGCCTGCTCGCACCCTGGTCTTCAAACACAAGTCACAGTGCTGCATTCAAATGCATAGATTGCTGCCGTTGTGGATGCACTCTTATACTGCAGTTGGAACCGTAACTTTAACTTCCACCCAAGATTTGGGTCAACAACTTCAAGTTTCAAGATTTTCTTCTGTATTGTCAGGCAGGAGCGGGCGTGTGGACCCGATCGCCCTGCTGGCCTGCTCAACCTTTTTGTCATGACTCGTTCACTCAGTCACTCACTGACTCATGCACTTGCTTGACCAGAGCCTGTAATTTCCTCTTGCTGAAGCGGCTATGGCAGCAGGTGAAACACACGCCGTTTATGTACCTTGATTATTTAAAGGCTCTTCCTGGATATCTCCATTATCCGCCACACAGCGCAATTTCCGTCAGTGCCAACGTGTTGCGGTCGCAAGCCTGAGACGGCTGTACCTCCCTTGCACTCCACATGTTGACACGATGCTGTCCCCCAGTTACTCACTTCTGCTTTCCATGCTGCTGACAATCCCCAACACCCCCCTTGTTATCCCCTCCGCCCCCACCCCCAGGTCCCAGGCCAGCGGCGGCGGCAGCGTCATCTGCTTCCGCACGGGCTCCCTGCCCTTCTCCCAGCATATCGTCACCCACACCAAGCTCTTCAAGATCACCGTGAGCTTTGGCTCCGTCAACTCCCTCATCTCCCTCCCCGGGGCCATGTCGCACGCGTCCATTCCCGCGGAAGTGCGTGCCGCGCGTGAGTTCCCTGAGGACCTCATTCGCATCAGCGTCGGCATTGAGAGCGCGGACGATCTGATTGGCGACCTTCGCAGGGCCATGGCCGGCTACGGCGTCGCCGCTGCTGCGGCGGCAAAGGCGACGCCCGCTGTTGAAGTGGGCGGCAGCGGCGGCGGCGGCAGCGCTGCACAGGCGTAGGGAACAAGGGAATGAGCACTGCGCTGCCAGTGACGGAGATGATGGTGGATGCGTGGTGGAAGCTGGCAGCACCAGCAGCAGCAGCAGCAGCGCTGCTCACTGTGGCAGGAAGGCCAGTTAGCGGAGCTGCTGCCGCACAACTTCATCTTTCTGGTTGAAGTTGGGGGTGGCGTTGCATGGGGGGGGAAGGGGGCAGCCAAGTGGCACTGGCATTGCGCGGTGACGGGATGCAGGCATCACAAACCACTGCTGCAGCATGCAGTGGTTGGGGACGTTGTAGCTTTAGCACAAGCTGCATCTCCAGCAGCTGCAGGCGAACAGTGACATTAGACAGGCGCGTGAACATTGGCCCATGTGGGCCATAGTTTTGCTTCTCGGCATTGTACAGGAGGCCTGAAAACATGGGCCTTTTTTCAGCAGAGGTGTTGAAGTTGTTGGTACAGAACTGCACAGGGGGCTTGCATGCTTGTGAGTGCAAAGGCTTGTTGAAAGAACAAGTGTTTGTATCTGCCAGCGCGCTCAGTAGCAGTAGGTGAGTGAACTGGTGTGTGTGGATAGTCAGGAGCAGTTCAGCTGCCAGCAGCAGCTGTTGCTGCAGATGCCATGCGCACAGCCAGTCGAGCCTGCTAACAGTTGTGCAGCTGAAATGCAAGGCGCTTCTGATGTATAGTAAATGGACGTGTGTGGTATCTATCCATGCCTGCAGGACTTTTTGTCCTGCATTTCTGCGGTGTTGTGCAGTTATTTCTGGCGTCTGCCATTCACTGTGCTGCTGACGGGAATGCTGGCATCTCTAGTTGCTTTTGTCAGTAGAGGGTATCATTGACAGGGCGTCGCATGTGAGGCAATATCATTCAATATTGGCACACGTGTTTCAACGCAGTGTTGACTGGTTGATCTGAAAAAAAAAAACTTCCTGTGCTGAAAACCAAGTTCAAGCTGCCCTTGTGAACTTCAATGTGAAGGCTGGCATTGCTCTCGCTGTGCCTGCTTCGACCATGAGAAGGGGCCTGCTACGCAGCGTTCGGCAATGCTCCCTACAAGGCAGTATCGTCTCGCGGAACAGGCGGTGCCTGACGAGCATCCCATCAGGCTTCACGGACAGCAGCCCCCATGTGAAGTTCCCTCCTTGCGCTGTGTCTGTATCGTCACCAAATGCTATTGATGCCAGCGCTCTCAAAGTGACCAAGACGAGCAAGCCCATGGAGCTGGTGCCTAAGGACAAGCTCGTGTTTGGGAGGACGTTCGCGGATCACATGTTGGAAGTTGACTGGGACAGCAAGAAGGGCTGGAGAGCACCAGTCATCAGGTGAATATCATTCTTGATGTTTGTCGTAGCATGATGCTGGTGCAGATCTTGCAGCATACGCTTACAAACCATGTCTGGACAAAGCAACAGCAGGCACTGATTGAAAAAAGCAGCTCTGTGTATCATTTGATAGCAGTTGCAGCGCTGTCACAAGATCTATTGCCTTGTTTCAGTCTCATCATGATGTTGTGGGTGCTGCTTATCCAAAAATCATAGAACTGGCTGTGTGGTTGTGCTCACGGCCGTGTTGGGTTTGATGTGTCAGGTGGAGAGAGCAACAGTAATGTCTTCTTTGGTTGTAATCCTTTCATACTTCCCTGCTCAGCAACTGTCAAGTGCCGCTACATCAGTTTGCGATGAAGAGACGGGAGCTTTGATACTTTGTCATACGTTCATGTTGCGCTGTGCAGGCCATGAGCTTACGAACTTCAAGAACGTATTTTACTTTTACTGACTCTTTCTCATCATCCCCTGTGTTGTGCAGGCCGTTTGGTGACCTATCTGTGTCACCAGCTGCGAGCGTGCTGCACTACGCACTGGAGTGCTTTGAGGGGATGAAGGCGTATAAGGACGCCAGTGGGTGTGTGAGGCTCTTCAGACCAGCACTCAACATGGCCAGGTTCAATCACAGTCTGGCAAGGTGCGTGTGGTGTGTGAGCATTGCTGTAATGCTGCGCAGTACCGCGCAGATGCCACTTTCTGCAGGAGGATGGCTTTCTGTAAAAGCCTTTGCTAACCTGTAACTCGCAAGCCATCATTTCCCGCTTCTGAATTGTAATCAATACAACTGTCAGCGACTGCAGCTGTTGTATGGGCGCAGCTATGTGCGGCTGTCCTTTGCCATGACATATCACATGAGTCGTGAGGCGTGTTGAATGCGGTCCAGACTTCTTCACTGCTCATCATATGATTATTGGCATGTGAACTGAGCATCAACACTGAGACCATGGCCAAGCCTCTTCTCTCGCACATGCACCAACAGGCTTCCTGCATAATCGATGAAGGCACTCTTTATTTGCAGTCATGCTTATGGACATTGATGTTGACTGTGACTGCCTGATGTGCTTGGCAGGATGTACATGCCAGCGGTGGACGGGCCCACCTTTCTGTCATTGCTCAGGGAGCTGCTGCTTCTGGTGCGTCTCCTACTTCAACTGCAATCCTGAAGTGTTAGCAGTGCCAGTGCTGATATTACTTGATCATGCAGTGTTCAAGCACGCACAAGGCTTCAGGGCACTGGAGCTATTCGCATTGTCGCCACTATGATAGCCACAGTCAGGACAGAAGCACGGTAAAGCCAGGTCTTGCTTGGTCATGGACACCACTGGATGCTCCACATCACATCTATAACATTTTAGCAAAGTCTTCTTGGCAGACATGGAAGCTTTTTGATAGTTGTTCACGTCTACATGTGTACATTGCAGATTGGAGCACCACGTTCGTTACGCAAGGGCGCACATGCTACCACCTGCATTGAAAGCACCAACATACGAAGTGCGTGCTGTTGAGCCCATATGCATGCTTTGTCATAACCCTAACGCTAACCCTAACCCTAATTGGCAGGATGAGCACTGGATACCTGAGGGCGACGGCTACTCCCTGTATATAAGGCCAACCGCAATCAGCACCACACGCTATCTGGGTGTTGGTGCTCCAGAGGAGGTCAAGCTGTATTGCATCACCAGCCCAGGTAATTCTCAAAATGGACTTTGTGCAACAAGTGCAGCCATTACTGTGTGGCACATGGCTCATGTAGCGCGAGTGTAATCCTCAGTGCTCAGTGCTAGGTCGCCTGTATTGCATTGTTGCATGTTTAGATGTGATGGTGAATCTACTCTTGACAAATCACTCTGTGATTGAAGTCATGCGCTGTAGATCTCATACGATTTTGAAGTATTTGATTATCATCACTCAGGCACACACATGCTCACGTCTTGTGCCCGATGTTGCTTTCTGTGCACAAAAGAGTTCATGTGGCAGCATGCGCACACTGCTGACTCAGATCCAGACTCACTCTCCACAACAATGCGTGTTGACTGAGCTTCCTGCTGCTTCAATAGGCCTAGTGAGCCTGCCTAACGCTCAGGCTTTTTGTCCCTGCATGGGGGTTGAATTTAGAGTAGGGGCCAGAAACAGGGTAAGGATTAGGGTAAGGGTAAAGCACACAAGCCACCGAGACATTCACATGCATGCCTGCATCGCTGTGTGTGCTGACTGGCTACACTTTGTATGACCACTGTCGTATTGCTGTTTCAGTGGGACCGTATTATGCTACAGGCTTCAAGCCTATCAGCTTATGGGCGGATACACACCACGTGCGAGCATGGGAGGGAGGCACTGGAGATGCCAAGGTAAACACAAACTTGCAAAGTGTACGCTTGTACTGTTGATCGCCTGCAGTTTTGAAATCCACAAAAATTAGTAGGGTAAACAGAGCCTTTCTTCAACTGAAAGTATTGATTGGCAGTGTGCTGAGGCCGCTGCTCATTGTGCGTGTTGCCTGCATACGTCAGAGATGTTGCGGTGATCACACCATAAAATGCATTCCTGAGATTACCTTTGTCTCCTTGTTGGTGTTGTCCTGTTGTTGGTGTTGCAAAGGTTGGCGCCAACTACGCCATAGCAATAATGCCACAGATGCTGGCCGCACAGCACGGCTGCAGCCAGGTGCTGTGGATGAACCGCGACACGGCATCTGGCGCATACAACCTGACAGAGGTTGGCAGCATGAATCTGTTTGTGCTGATCAAGGATGCTGTAACAGGGCGCCCACAACTCATCACCGCGCCGTTGACAAGGCAAGTAGAAGTACAAATTGTTGAGGTATCAATTTTGAAGTAGGAGCATACCTAAAGTGCAGCTACTGTTGCTGTCATGCTCAGCGCTGGATCTGCCACAGCCTAGCGTTGCGGCTGCTTAAAGCACCTTCTATGAATGCAGGGCAGAAGTAAAAGGTAGACACGTGGCCACCTCATGATTGTAGCAGCTTGCAAGGTGACTGCTGAAGGCCATGCAGTCAACGTGTAGCATAGCAAATCTGCGCGAATGGGTCCTGACATTTCTCGTTGGATCAGGCTAACCAGATTTCTGGATAGCTGAGTTACTGCAGTGCATAGCATAAGCTGAACATCACCACCCTCAAACAAACACCACCTTGGCGTTTTTGGAGCAGCACACCATTGTGTCACATCACGCCAGGGTGGCATAGGTGCTGGCAGTTGCTGCTTTTTCAAGCTAGGAACCAGGCACCTGCTGCAACTTAAAGCAAGTCCCCAAATGTTCGAGGCTAACATCAACCAGCAGCAATGCCCGCGCTCATTATTGCACAACTAACAGCATGTTCACTCAGCAGCTTTTGGACTTGCAATCCCATCACCTTCAACAAAATTGACATGATGTGCTGGTTCATTGGCTGTCGTGCTGACGTGTTTATTCTGCAGGGCTGACGTGCTGCCAGGGGTGACTCGCGCCAGCATACTCGAGCTTGCGGAATCCATGGACGGAGTAGACGTGAAGGAAGCCTGCCTGTCTTTGCAAGACGTCGCAAAAGCCAGCGCAGAGGGGCGTCTCATGGAGATATTTGGCGCTGGCACGGCAGCCGTCGTTGCGCCTGTCAACAGCATCAAGTACGCTGATGAAAGCGGCACTGTGAAGACAGTGAATGTGCCCAGCGGCGGTGATGCGGGACCAACTGCCAAGAAGCTCTGGGCTACAATCACGGACATCCAGTATGGCCGTGTGGACCACCCGTGGTCTGTGAAGCTCTGAGGCTACGGGCGTGGTAACATTCGTGCACATCATGCATGAGTGTGAAAAGCGGGGGTCAGTTGATTGTACGGCATGCAGGGCTTGCTGTAACTCTGTTGGGGTGCTATTGCATGCCTAGGCTGAACAGTGAACACAGGGGCCCCGGGGTGAAGCGGTCACACAGACATGCACAGATAAATGTACAGTATGTATCCGCAACAATTCTGGTACTGATTCATACTCTCATGAGCTGAATGGCTGTTATGTGTGGCAAATTTGGAAGCCTGCTGGTGCATGCACGCCCCGCTACACGTCAGCAAAGCATCAAGGCATGCTATGACGCGATGCATCCACACCTGCGGCAACTGCTGCTCATGACTGCAATATGATTGAAGTTTATGCATCATGCAGCACTTGCAATTATCCCGTGCTGCTCACATGTCGATGTTGTTGTCGCAGGCGGGGAAGGTGGGGTGTATGTACAACAGTTCCAGGGAGACTCTCTCACTGCAAAGGAAAATAACAAAAAAAAGGAAGAAGGCCTCCTTGTTAGCAGAAGCGAAGCCTAAACCCTGTAAATAACGCGAGCATCACTCGCAGCTCCAAGGCTGCAGCTGTGCTGGTGAAGGTGACGACTCATGCGGCTGCGCGCCATCAAGGGCCTCATGCTCCTGCTGCAACCTGTTCGATCGTTTTTCGGCAAGAGCAGCAGTGCAGCACGCGCGATCTTCTCTCGGAGCAACACAAGCTGCGTCTTGCGAGGCAGGCACTTGGGACGCGACAGCGGGGAGGCCGTCTTGCAGCGCATCTACGACTCCCTGAATACCGATCGGTCAGGTGATGACTTGATTGAGCAGGTCACAGCTATCTTGAATACAGCTACTTTGCGCGATGTGGGCTTACAAGAGGGAGACCTGGCTGGCGACAGAATTTGGAAAGGCAGACAGCAGAGCCTTTACATACCTATTGCACATACCTCAAAATTCGACATAGCGGTGTTCATCATCAAGAAGGGCAATAGTCTTCCCTTGCACGACCATCCCGATATGACTGTGCTGTCCAAACTTCTGCATGGCAAGCTGCGATTAAAGTCTTTCGATTGGATCGAAGACTCTCGACAATCAAAAGGCTCTGCGACAACTGTGCATGCAGCAACCTGCATCAATGATAGAGAAGTTACAGCACCTGCTGACGCATGGCGCTTGGGCCCTCACAATGGGAACCTGCACGATCTAGAAGCCACTGAAACCAGTGCCGTGTTGGACATCCTGTTGCCACCGTATGGCAACGGCAGACGCTGTTCTTACTATAAAATGGCGCAGGATCCAGTGGCTGGCAACAGAGGGAATGCCAGTCTTGTGTTGCTCAAGCAGGTGCCAGAACCCAGGGGTCTGCCTGAGTTTTACCCTTACACTGGGCCCTCGATAACAACGGGAGGAAGCAGATCGCCCAAGCGATTTTGGCAATAGCACCCGACATGTTTGACCTACTTGAGCGTGTGGCTTTGTTACTGTCTGCTTGCTCAGACCCGAAGACCTTGTTTGCATTGGCCATCATGCCACCTGCCACAAGTGCATGCAGGCGTGCGTTTTCATTAGTTTTGCGCATTGCTGGCTCTCAGGCAGCATGTTAGAATCTAAGAATCTGGGATGGTTCAACTCCGCCTTTTGACACAGGAGCTTTGCCATTTCAGACCTGTTGCAACTGCGTCACGGCTGTGTCCACAGTTGTGCAAGCTTCATTTTCTCGCATCTGCACACGATGCAGTGAACAGCCTTCGTTCTTGACTTGAATGCAACTGCGTACATGGGAAGAAGTGCCGCATTTGAAGGCCTGCATTCGCGCATGATGCTTTTGCACCCACATTGCAGAAAATCACTGAATTTCAAGAAGAAGCTTTCACGACGCCATGACAAGCACGCTAAAGCGTGCGCTTTATACCGCTCGGCAGTACACTAAAGCCATGCAATCGCGGTGCAAGTAGAAGCACTGGTGCGGTGCAGTGTTGCCTGTAAGCATGTGATGTCCAGCTGCTTGCTGTTGTGCATGCGCTCCTTGAAACCGACGAAATGGTGCTTGCAGATGCACCCGATGGAAGGCTGGTTTTCCAATTGCATGTTGTTGTTTGAACAGGAGCTTCAGCAATCCATCTAGCAAGACACAGCAAGCGTCGTGCATGTCCTAACCCAACAATCTGTGTGCTGCAGGGCCAGGCCCCAGGCTGCTCGAAGTATCTACTTCGGACAGCTGTAGCGTAACTGGCATACTATTTGGTAACGGCTGGAAATTTGATGTAATAACCAAAAGGATTGGTAACCTTCACCAAAAATGCCCACGTCTGAACCACGGAATTTTTCAAACCACTAGACTAATAACATGCACAGCACAGCTGTCTAGAAGGCGCCAAGGCCTTTGAAGTCGGCATCAGATACTCTGCAATCTTGGAGCCATTGTTGGCAGTGATTTGTTGTGAATGCGCGAAAACATCTAGGCTTGTCCCACATGCTTCAAGTACAATTCTGTGTGTTCGACCCTTGCCCTCAAACACCTGCAAGCGTGCAGACAGGATGGGATGGCTGTGTGCATCGTGCGCAGAAGGGCAAGGATGCATCATGAACTGTACCAAAGACTGAACCTTGCGTACTGAGACAGTGGCATGCAAATCACATCCAGCACCACAACAAAAGCATTGTCAAGCAGCCACAATGGATGGTCTCAGTCAACATTCTTGTATTCGCACATCAAGCACTTGGTCCTCGACAACATCTACATGCACTTCGTGCTCGTTCAACGCCTTCCTGATCGTCCGATACTGTTCGCTCTTTTTTGCAACCTGCACACTATTGGACGTGTTGCCGGTTTCCAGGCACATGAGAGTGAGATAGCCATCGGCATCGACATCTACGACTTGAAGTGTTTTCACCGCAGGCCGAGGTGCCTCCGGATCGCTTTCCGCAGCCGAGAGACCAGCCAGATCCTCATGCCACTTGAGCAGGCTTTTTTTGTGCTTGCTGCCAAAAATATTGAATGGCATCGTCAAAGCATCCTTGACCAAATCAAATGCGGCAGAAAGCGCTGCCTCACTGCCGTCCTGCTTCGCTCTCGTCACATGCACTCGTACGGCTTCCAGCAGGTGGTTTTGCGCCTTGTCTGTGAGCCGCTGCTCCTGATTTCTCTGCAGCAAGGCAAGCAAAAAACACACAGGTAGACATGAACCATACACAGCAAACTTACAGCCTCACTTGCGACGCGCGCACGCTCAACCATGTGGTATTGTGCGACTTTTACCTGCAAGAAATTTCGAAGCGTGCCAATCTCTTTGCCAGGTGCACGTGTTGCGGATGCATCCTCGCAAAACTTGCTGCACCGATCGTCCATGAAGGTGACCCCACTTGCCCCACTGTCTCTGAGTCAGAGTCAGTTGTTTCGCAGGAACCGTTGAAGTTGGTAGTTTGAAGTAGTGACACTCCTCTAGAAGGTTTACATAGTCGATAATTTCGGTTCAGGTTCTTCACCTACAGTTAGGTGAATACCAATACCCGTATAGCATAGTCACACAACAGGCAGACTGTGGTATTAAGCTCGACATGAATCATTTCGACTTCTCCGCATTTGAAGGGACAAGTATGCACGTACTTCATGTGCGCTCTGACATGTATTGCCCAGGATGACTGTGCTTGCTGCCTCTCTCCCCACATCAGCAGCAAGGGGCGTTTGATGTCAAGTGCCGGACTGAGAACAACATGTCACAGCATACAGATGATGATAGCATGCAGCTGATTTCAGTACGCAAGCCCAAGGCAACAGGCAACAGCAGGCAAGCGGTGAAAAGGGCTGTGACGCCTTGATTGGGCCTCTATTGTACAGATGCCGCATTAGCAGCATTACTTCTTGACACCAACTTGGCCTTGACTGTACAACAGCCGCATTGAACACCAACCTTTGTCGCAGCTTGAAAGACATGGCCTCCAACAGGCCGTCAGAAACGACAGTTACACACAGTACAATGATGCGGAGCTCCGCATGCTGAAGCATCACCTGCTGTCAAGCAGCTGCTCTTTAAAACTTTTAAAGACGCCACACGTGGCCAGCTGGTCATATGCAAACTCCACCTCGGGTACTGCGCCTCGATATAGTGTACCATCAACAACCTGGCATGTCGTCTTACAGGCGTCCTGTGGGAATGTCAAATGAGAATATGCCATGCGCGCATTGCAGCATTGCTCAAACCCATCTTTGGCCAGCATGTCCGGGCGTTTAAGCGTACACAACGCCCCGCACCCCACACCAATATTGCTGGCACCCCTACACTGGAGCTGGGCCTAAGCCTAACTTTGAGGGTTTTGGTAACCCTAGTTGTCATCAGTTGCGCGGCCAGGCGCGCGCAGAGCGCAGCACCAGGGCAACAGTGGCGTCACCGGTCACTGCGTCATGCGGCAGCGCCAGAGCATCAGCAATGGCCTCCAGGAAGGCTGCATTGGTGGCAGCGCTCTGCAAGGAAAGAATCAAGGTGAGAAAGGGGTTGAGAAGAGCAGAAGTTCTGGAGTTGTGACGTCAAGTTCTTTGGCTTACAGCGACATAAGTGGTTTAGGTTCAGGGTTAGAGCCAGCTGATTCAGATGCAGATGGAGTAGTTTATGTAGCCAGCATCATGCAGGCACACAGATACTGTTTGTCGACTCCGAAGGGGGTATGTTAACACAACGTTCATGAAGTGGTGCACGAAGTTTCATTGACATGTAGCAAAGCCAGTGAATGGCAATGCGCTGCATCTCTCTTGTAGAGTAGGCATACAAGCCAAACTGCAGGTTGTCCAGGAGGGCAGTTCTGCATTCGACAAAAATGTTGTCAGACGTGCCTGGCCAAACAGTACCTGCTGCCAGAGCTGTAGGAGTGTTGTCCCAACCCTAACCCTAATCCTGCTTGCTACTTGTGCATGTTGCTTGCTCTCGTGCTTGAGTGGCAATCTTATTCTGACCATTCACGAGGCGCTGATGGTGCGTTTGTGAAGTGCAGCTGCACATGCATGCATACCGTTTCGAAAGAGAGAGCCATGTTGCTAGCGATGAATCGAGGCGCATATGTCAACACCACAATGTGCCCACTGCAGAAATGTCAACAATGTTAGCCTGACCAAAGCGTAAGCGGCAGCGATACGTCTCTCTGGCAGTGATGCTGCTTCAGTCGCTCGCAGCAATGCTCAACCTCACCTGCATGTCGTCAAAAGTGTCCACCTGAGCCATGCCAATAGCAGTGATGCTCAGACCCAGCTCAGTATCCAGGGTTTCAGGGGAGTAGCGGCAGCTGGACACTACCACCTGCACAGCCGCCACATTCACAGTAACACGACACGAGTGAGATGCTGACGGGGTGAATATCTGGTGTAGGTAAATGGTGTAAACGTTACCATCCAAGAAGTGAATGGGACGAGCAGAGCTACTTGAGTATCGGATCAGCAAGAGCCACTTTGATACCAGAAGGCCTAGACCATGAATGACGGGGGGGGGTGGATCACTGCCCCAGCGCCATGGCAACACACCCAGGCATGCAAGCTGGAGACGTAGTCACAGTCAACATGTGAGCATAAACTGAGCCTGCAACACACACATTGCCTGCATTTACTTGACGTGTGATCATCTAGACACAATGATAATGCTGAGACATAGCCCTAAGATTGATTGAGACGCAGGTACATACATACCTGCGAGTCCTTGGCGCCCAGCACAGTGGTAGCGGCCTGCTGCACGCGCGTCACCTGCTCAGCAGCGCACCACGACTCTGCGCCTGCCACCCTGAACTTCACCACAAAGCTCTCGGCAGTGGACGTCGCAAAAGGGTTGGCGCAGAAGTCAAGCGCCCGGTCAGGGTCGCTGGTACTCAGGCCCAGACCACACCCCTGGTCGACCTTGACCCAGAAGTCAGCTTCAGGCAACTCGCTGCGCGGCACGGCGGCCATGATGTCGCGCATGCAGCAGCCGGAGTCGATCAGCGCGTTGTCTGTGGTGGTGGGGCAGAGGGCGGAGACTACGGCATCGGCGCCGCCGGCTTCGGCGCTGGCGACGATGGAGGCCATGGTGCTGAGGCAGGAGACGGAGTCGCCAGTGGGGCTCTCCCCCTGCGCGGCCAGTCAAGATCATCAGCAGAGGCAAGGTGAGAGTAGTGTCATTTAGTCTACATGAAGTTGCACATTTCAGAGCATTGGTGTCGGTCCAGTAAAGCACTGTTGCCATGCTGTCATCTGTCACTCAGGAAGTCCAACATGGCTGCAGCTACATGGAGGTGATAAAGCAGGAGACAAGCATGGTCGACATGGTTTAGGTTCCTTCGTGCATGACACGACCCGCAAGCCAACCCTCTGATAGTAAATATTGATTATGCATGGGGCGACGCCAGAGTCCACACAAAGCTGCAAGAGGGGCTGCATCACCACATCGCAGGTCAGCACTGCCTCATCCTGTCCAAATGCAACACCAGTCATGTACCCATACCAGCCCAAGCGCGGCTTACGCTGCATGTAGACAACCGGACCTTCGCAAGACGATGCTCAACAGCTGGCCACTTGATGAGTGACCCCCTGCCTGCCTCTCACCTGCATGCAGACGAGCCGCAGCTGCGCGTAGCCCTCTGCCAACATCTGCCTGGCCATCTCCATGAGCTCGTGGGCAGTGGGGAGCTCTTGAAGTTCGCTGGTCAGGTCCTCAGGCAGCATGGAGACCCCCGATGCAATCCCAAAACCCACAAGACCCTCAGCTAGCGGGCCGCAGGTGGGGTCATTGAGTATGTCAATGAGGTTCTGAACGGCCTGTTCGATGATGTCAAAGCAGCCATTTGCGCATACGGCTTGCGACAGCGCGAGCGCCAGGTCTGGGCTGTCGAGGTCACCCATGAGCGCTGTCAGGTGGTCAAGGCCTGCAGTGCCGCTGTAGTAGGGGGTGGCCACGGCATCAACTGCCATGTTCTGGGGGTCCTCATCGGGGGTGTCACAGGGCTCCAGGGCGAAGGTGACGTGGGCAGCAGGGCTTGAAGCCATGCACTGTGCGAGCTCTGTTCCGTCAGCTGGTGCGGAAGGGGTGCCCCTGCATGAACACAGGCTGGTGATGAGGGATGTCACTTCCGGCTTCCACAGGGTCTGTGCCTCTGGCTCCGGCTGGTTGCTGGCGAGGCATGACATGAAGTCCATGAGAGGCTTGATGACGTCGCACTCGAACGACATGCCACATGTGAGAACACTGGTATCCAGGGCCTGCACAACAGGTAAAAAAGTTTTAAGAACAGGTGGCGTTCAACAGCAGGCAGGAGCGTGGTGAACCTCAAGATGTTGTGAGATTGAAAGAGGTTGGCGGTCGCGCCAAGAAGCCAGACATGGTGACACAGTAGGTGCTAGAGTGCTAGAGAGTACAGGAGTGCCACAGGTCACGTATGTTTCGAGTCATGACACAGTTGGGCCGTAGGCGGAGGTGTTGCTGTCACGTGCTGAAGGGAAGGGAAGCCTGTATACATGTCAACTGACCCACCTCAAGAGCACCGTAGGTTTGAGAGTCGCCAGTATCATCCTGCTTGATCACGTAGCAAGCGCCTGGAAGAGCCTGGAGCTTCCTTCCAGCAAACTGGCGGACGAGCTGATGCAGCTTCGCGGGATCGCTTGCGACGCTGCTAGCTCCAACGACAGCTGCAGCGGCCAGCACGGCAGCACATGTGGCAGCGCCGAACGTCATTCCAGATATCCTTCAGCCAAAGCCTCGTGCTGTGCGGAAGAGGAAGAGCAACTCCTCTTCCAGGAAATTTCGTCAAGGAGAATTGTCTCCAATGATGCAACTTCAACAAGCACACCAATAATGAACTGAAGCAATGCCGTTGAGAAGGTAACTGCTTACACAACCACACTGTCGTCACATCATTCTACATGATCTTCATGTGCCATCAAGCGTGCAAGCTCATCACGTACAAGTGAGCGTGCACACCACTTCCGCAAGAAAACACGCAGAAGCAAGTGCGAGCCAAGCGCAGCAACCATGAATTGTATTCGGCCAATGCGCAGTCTGACAGCGCCTCCAAGGCAACGGGCGGACTCTGTCACCATTCATATGTACACTGTGCCAGCACTGTGCCAGTGCACAACATCAACGCTTTTCGCGGAACTCAGCCTCAATGATAGGTGGCTCCGCACCACCAGAAGCTACGCCTGTGGATGATGATGTCAAGTCAATGGTGGTACCATTGCGTAGCCGCAGGATGACGCTGTGGTAGCGCATGGACATGGTCTCCAATGCAGCAGCATCGCCGCTGGCAACAACTTCAACCTGTGCAGTAAGATAGCAAGGCAAACCATGCAAGCAAGACAAACCATGCAAGTTAGATTGCAGTCGTCAGCTTCGAGCCGTCTCTAGTGGCATGCATTACATGAGCGCAGCTCAGCACAACATTCAGGGAATGCGCGAACGAATTTCAGCCCGAGTTAATGTGTGCATCACACTCATGCTTGTGAATGCAAATTGAGCATGGTCGGAGTATCGACACTGGCAGGCTCACTTAGTAGGTGCACACTAAATGTATGCGCGAAAGGGCTACTGTAGTAATGTACATACCTTCCATGAAGTATGCTTTTGGCTCCCTCTCGTGGATGTGGGCCATACAGAGCGAGAGCATGCCACCACTGCAGCAGACACTTGGAATAGGGCACAGTTCACTCAGTTCACCCTCACACTACAGTACATACCCCTGACAATTCTGCAGCCTGCACAATGACAACATGCCCAGGCTTTGGTGCGAGACGCAGAGACAACAATCCATTTGGTCTTGTCAGTGGGGAAGCCTTCTGAAGTTCTCTTGTTGCAGTCGCACACCCAGTGCATTACCTGGCCTCCGCCCCTGGTACCCGCAACCGGAAACACCATGCGCATGCGGGATCCAGATGGATCAGCTTCGTGCTGTGCCTGCAAAGCACCAGAGCAGAAATCAGGCTTAGCTCACCTGACAGCCAGGGTTAGGAGGGTTTTGAGAGTTGTGGCCCCTCAATGTTTACCTGCAGTGCTCGCCCAAGCATCATTCACTGGCCGTGCAGTGAAGTGAATGAAGCAAATTGCATTGAGCTGAGCACAACCATTTGCCATACGCTACCAGCATATCCCTGACGCGACGATTTTCATGTGAAACACATCGGTTATGCAGTGCTGACTGCCACAATTATACATCATGCTTGCTACTGCTTCTGTGTCACTGCTGCTGGGCAAGTGCCGCTCTAGTGGAGGGTAGACAGACTTTTTCTCTAACCCCGCGGAACAACCACGTCACAGTGGGGCAGCATGCGCTTGGTGCACGACCAACAGCCAAGTGACCATATCCTGAAATATCAACTGTTCCTGTAGAGCCTGCTGCGTGCAAAGGCTGTGGCAGATGATGGATTAGGTTAGGTGGTGGTGGCAAGGCATGGTGAGTCCTATCACCAGACGACCGCCAAACAACTGTACACGAGTGGCCTACACGTCAATTGCACCTGCAATCACAGGGTATAACTGCGTTTTCCTTCGCCAATGACAGGGAAACTCCTCATTAAGGTGATTCAGGTCGCACTGTTGAGCGTGCCGAAATGTGCGACAATAAAATTGCACCCCTGCCCGATGTAAGACCTGCACGTGAATCTGTTGTTGTGTGCCGCATTAACATGTACACTCAGGACTGCACGTGTGCCACCTTGAATTTATGTTGTAATGCTGCACTTTGAAGTACGGTGTGTTGCCAGTTGCAGCCCACTTGAGTTGCGCGTGCCGACGTCCCATTTCATGCATGAACGCAGTTCGATTGCAGATAAACTCACCTGCACCGGATCATCCAGCTTCGCACCCGGTCCTAGCGCCTTCACGGCAGCCGCATTGTTCTGTAGCTTGGCAGTTACATCTTGCCGGATTGCCTCTGCCGCTGCCTGTAACCGCATCAAAGCCTCGCCAACACTGCCAGCTACCATCCTATCCACCAGCTCTGAAAGCATCGAAGGAGACGTGAAGGGGCCGCCAGATGGCGGGCCATATGCTCCACGCGTTCCCGGTGGCGTACGCCGCATGACATCGTATGTATTGCGGGTGATGCGGTTGCGGGCGTAGCGGAAGAGCGCAAGGGCTCCCACCAGCGGTACGAGGATGGCGAGCACCATCGCTGTCATGCGATGCAGCAGGCACAGGCGCAAGCAGCATGGGGACGCTGCAGTTGAGCTGCGGTAGCATCAAGAACAGGCATGGAGCTGGCCAAGCTGCACACAGGAGCTAGTGTACATGCACTGCGGAGCTGCGCCATGCAAACCAGACTGCCAAAGCACACAGGAACAGAAAAAGAGACTGAGGCCATTGTCACCGCTCACCTCCGAAACTGACAGCCAGGAAACCGATTCCAACTACAGCAGCGCCCAAGAGTGCTTTTTCGATGATGGTGAGATCCGATCGTGGCCAGTTCTGCTGCTGCTGTCGATCGATCCGTATTCCCCTGCGCTGCTCCCAACCTCGTGCGTCCGTGCGGCTGCCGTAGCCGCTTTGTGCAGACCCAACTTGACTGACATTGAATTTCAAGGCCTCATTTCGAAAGCTGTAAGTATGCAGCGGCCGTATGGCGGCGGCGGCATGTGAGCTGCTTGTGAAGGCGCAGGAGCTGCAGATGACGGTGCGAGTAACATTCCGTTCCCATTGCCCTGCTTTGAAAGCTTTGGCGAATTGCCCAGCAGACAGCTTCCGCGCCCCTTGCGAGCAACGAAGCAAGCTCATGCTAGCGTACGGATCTCTGGAACTTCGACAAAACCTCAATATTAAGTTGAAGTGGAATCTACTCACCATTGGCAGGTCGCACCGGCATGCGCAGCTATTGGTAGTGCCGCAGCTCATCGAAGGGCAAAATGCAGGAGGCATGGGGAAGCGCTGATCTGGTACGGCAGCAAGAGGAGTCCAATCCAGTTTCAGTCTCAGGTGATGCACTTCTGCTGCACATATCTTGCAAAGGCTTCTGTCGAAAAGTTGTCAGCCAGCATGATCAGCCAACAGGCTCGGGCTGTCACCACTCTGGATCACTGCTGCGGAGCGAGCGCTTCCCAGACTGTGCATCCGTCTGGATGTTGGTGGTAGATGAGGCATTTCAGTTTGACAGCTTCTTAACTCTTTGTCAGACTATATTAGCGCTGGTTGTACTGGAACATCACCATCCATTGATACATTTGAGGTTACATGGAGCATGGCAGCGTGATGGTGCAGAAAGCACCACTCATGACTGTGCAGCTTGCATCTGCCGCCGCCACAGGCAGCCCGTGCGCCCGTATGGGGCGCGTGAGTGACAGTTGATCAAGCTGCGCCCTCTGTGTATGTCAGTCAAATTGTGACTGCAGCAGTGGCTCCTAGACTATACTTGTCGGCTGTCAAATTGAATTTTGGCGCAGACAGGTGATGACCACCCACAGGTTTCCTAGTGCTAGCATTGCACCTGCGAAAAGTATTGGGGTCACACATTACCCGTACAAGGGGTTGGTACATGTATGCTCGTTGTGGTAAGGAGCTGCTGAAAGCAGTGGTGCATGGAAGCACTGTAGGATTAGCGGTTCGGGGTGTTGATTATCATCATCACATTGAAAGCCACACCAACTTGGGGGCACACGACTTCCTCTGTCCATCACATGTGCAGCGTTAGTTTTGCTTGCGACGCGCCTCTTCAGATCTGTAACAAATCCTCGCTGTTCTTGCCAGGCGGTGGCGGCGCCTGCTGTGGCGACGGTGCGAGCCTGAATGTTGCTGCTGGGAAAACGATGCCTCGAGGCACTGGATGGACATCAGCTGTCCACAGGGAGTTGCTGGCTGTGTCACGAACCCAGGACTGGCTTTACAATTTGCTCAGTTGCACTGCTTTGTCGGCGCTGACGCGGGTACTTGCAGCACGTCAGACCTCTTGCGCCGACTCATTGTGTATCTGGCTCGTACAGGTCAGTAATGATGCAGGTGTTGTCACCCCCCAAGGTGTGTGCGCTGCTGGTGCAATGTGCTGGTCAGCCGCCGTCTCGAGGTGTGCCAGTCTGGTCATGCAAGATGGCGGGCATTTCAACGACTGCAGCTTTCTGCTGTGGCCATCTACATGCATGCAATGCCAGCAAGTTCGTCCCAGTAGAAGCGCACCCTACTGGACTGTTCACACCATGCTTCTCCTAGCAGCAGCATCATGATATATCATCAGAAGCTTGAGTGCATGTTAGGTCATCCGGGTAGGCAGGCTGTTTCTCGTAAGTACTGCAGTGCAGTTCATGAAGCCCGATTTGTGCCCTCTTTCAGGTAATTAGTGGCAGTGGTGAGCGCGCAGCATGAGCAAAGATCATCACAAGTACATATCGTTGCAGTGAATAACATGGTCCGTGGGACGCATCTGCACCTCTGAGCTGCTTCCAGATATGGCATGCTTCTCTAAAACCACAGTGGTGCCTTTCAGAGTTGGCACACAATGCAATATGACTTCATCATCGCTTTTCAAAAAAATCAAAGGGCTGCCACTGCAGGTTGTACTCTGCCGTTTTGCTGGCGGTTCCGTGTGCGTCTGCGATGCTGCTGTGGCGTGGTGCTGTGGCCATCATGATGCATCAGGCACTGCGCAACATGAGCTGAGCTAATGCTCACTAGGACATCATTGAAATGCATGCTGGTTCATGGGATGGTCATGACCGCACTCTTGCTACTGATCAATACATTTGCCGTTCAATTATCTTAAAACAGACCAGCTTTTTGTGTCTCTTACTGCTGCTTGCAAACAATTGCACTGCTGGCAGCTGCATCCACGCGAATGTCCACACTTTGCCAGACGACATGATTGAAACGTCCTGCCTGGGCTGGTGGAAACACCCCCGCTGTTGATGCCTGAACACACTGACCTGTTGATGCCTGAACACACTCATCTACCGATGCATGATGATTACATCTTAAGTACAACGACTGGCCTGTGCACGCTCTGTGGCTTGACCAACTTTTCATGATGCATTGATGAGCCTTAAAACAGTCAATCAGCAATGCGCTATCATCAATGAGCCTTGTAACAGTCGATCAGGAATGCGCTACAGGTCGCATGTATATGTCAAAGCTGATGCTGCACGGAACTGCAAGAGCGTATCAATCTTGCTGACAAGCAAGACACCATGGCCGGCAAAGTCAATGACGACTCACATAGTCTACAAGTGCAGGCCTTAAGCCACAAAGAGTGCATGAAGTCCACAGAATGATATACACCAACGTGCAGCCACCGTCTCTGCAACCATTTGATATTTATGTACATGCATCTCCGCACACAATGAGGCAAGCGCGCTGTGGTGCGATGTAGCGCAGCAAACCTCAGGTAATGATGCAGCTACAGCTACAGTGCCTGCTTCATTGCTCACTTTGCGCGCTTTTTCGTCACCTTGGTCGCCTTCCCGGCAGCTGCGCGACCCTTCTTTTTCCTATTCGAGGCGCTGCTATTGCCTTCAATTGCGTCGTACGCCACAAAGTTCGACTTTGTCTCGGCCGCAACCGCGCTCTTGTTCTTGCGCTTATCGCGGTTGATCATGACGCTGTTGAGAATCTTGAGTGCACCCTCCCCCTCTGTCTTGGCCCCGCCCTTGACCACCAGAGGCTTGAACTTCTGCCGCGCTGCCGCCGCCACCCCCCCCGCCCCCTTCTTCCTCTCCGGCTCTCCCGCCCGCTTCGAGTCAAACTTCCCCATGCTCGCCGTAGAGGCTTGCGCCAGCTCCAGTGCCTTGCGCGTGCTGTCGCGCCCGCGCTTGCGGCTGCCGGCGCTGCCCGCTAGCCCTCTTGCAGCCGGCATCATGTCCAAGGGGATGCCGGCCATGGGGTTCTTGCCGCTGCTGCGCATGTCGTTCTTGGCGCGCTGCGTCAGGTTCTTGACGACACGCGCCTTCTTAGCTGCGCGCGCCTCCGTCCAGGGATCCGCCATGATGTCCGCGTTGGATTTGTGCTCGACAATGGGCAAGTCGAGCACGCCGTCGTTGCCGCGCTTGTACCCCCAATTCGGCCTCCACTCCTTGTGATCCTCGTCCCAGACCATGCGGGAGCTCTTCTTGGCTTTGATCCCCTTCTCCTTCGCAAACTTCTCCCACTTGGTTTCTGCACGAGGCTTCGGCAGAGGCTTCTCCCTAGGCACCTGAGTGACTTCCTCGGCAGGCAGATGTGCTACGGGTCCCACGTTGCTTGGTTCGCTTGGCAGTGTAAAGAGCTTAGCCATGAGTTGCTGCACTCCCATCCTAGCCCGCTCCATGAGAGCTCGCTCCCTCTCTTCCGCTGTGCTGCCTAGCGAGGCCGCGTCCACAGCGTGTGGGTTGAAGGCCACGAGGTTGCGGAGGTCAAAGCTCATGTCCTCTGCCTCCGCAGAGTTATCCTGACTGCGAGAGAACGCATTTGGCGCTATGTCTGCTGCGGACACCGCCATCTTGCTTGCTGGATGGCTGCGTCGGACAGTGCGCGTCCCTCACGGCACAAAGTCTCTACTTCAACAACAACTTGAAGTTGCGTTGGTCTGCAGAAAGCAAGCAACACTTGCCTTCATAGGTGCAGCACTAAAGTCAGTCCATCTTGTCTGCTGTAAACCGGCTGCATCACGCAAATAGCTGGCTTCACCAGGCCAACAACTTCACTCTCCTCGAGTTTGAGTTCACAAACGCGCTTGGGCTTGGCTCCGTGCCTCACCACAGCCCCTGGTGAGGTCACCGCCGCTGTGCACGCGCTGCTATGTGCACATAAGTACGTTGAAGCCGTAGCGGTGCTTCAAGGACGCACAGATGCCCGGCATCACTGGATTCGCTGATGCGCCATGCAGCAAAGCTTCGCTGGTCTTCACCTGGGTGCTGAGCATAGTTGCCTATGCGAGTGGGCGGCAAGGAAGCCTGGCTCTCGATGTGTCAAAAACACTGGCATCAGCGCAGCTCTGGAGATTATGGACCTGTCACTTCATCTGGACGGGAGTGGGGGAGGCATTGGTGGGATCGATGCTGCTGTATCACTTCAGAGTCCTGGAGAGGCAGGTGAGCTAAGCCAGTGAAGTTTGTCGCTGTTTGTGTAGTGATTGACTGACTGCCTCTGCATGTTGGCACGTGATAACTCGGGCGTGATGTGTTCCTAGGTCTTTGATTTGCACGGGCTCGTGGCGTTCGGTGCACTCGCGGACGAGCGTCATGCGAGCACCGAGCAATTGTGTCACTGGATATCTCAAGCAGCACAGTCTGTCTGTGGAAGCAAACACCCCATTCGTGTTGTTGACTAGACTTTTGTTACCTATGCTGACATCAGAACATGCTCCGCAGCAGTGCTTGCTCTGTCGAACGCTGTGACTGATATCGTGTGGGATTGACAGCACAACATGCTGTTGATGCATCGTGCCGCTCTCTCAAAGTGGTACCGAATGAAGCGATCAACCTGTCACAACGCACAGAAACGCCAGTGCAGAAAATGAGTTGGCAGCTGTGTTGAGCTCATCGCCACACTGATGCTGGCTACACTGCTCACGTGCATGCTACTGCGCTTTGGAGCCATGCCAGATCAACTTGACAACACGCACTGAGCAATACGCGTACGCTACAGCATTTGATGTTTCCACGTTCGCAAAATGCTCCACACTGACCGTGCTGCAGATGGGCTCACGCAAATTTGGCACATTTGCAGTGATTGTGGGGACTCTTAGCTCTGTGATGCTGCTGGCGGCTGGGGGGCTAGCTGTGCCAGGCTTACAGCCAGCTGCGGGGCCAATACCACTGGTATCCGCGCTTCTTGTTTTGTATCATGGTGAGTGTGTGGACGCGCAATAGGCACTGGCAGCTGGTGGGCAGTCCAGTTCATCAAATACTTTGAATCACGTGTGTTATAGTGTGTATTCGGTCACGCTCCATCATTTTTTTGTAAGAAGGGTTCGGCTTGGGACATGAAAACGGCCAAAGGGCATCGATAGGTTTTGTTGTTTGTCACGAGTTGTGCCTACAAGTTGTCAGCCGGAAAACTGTGGCAGCCGGAAAACAGCTTTGCCACATCAATTCACATGCAGCGGTTACCTTTGCAAGTACTTTTGCGTTTGTGGATTTATGACTCTTGATCGTTCAGTGCTCAAAGTTTGGCATTGCTGCGCTAAGTGGCAAGACTTGTAGGCCTTCGCTATGGCCAGTGATGGCGCGACATTTAGTGAAGGCAAATACATACGTGACAAGGTGTTCCGGGCAGATTGATGGGCCTATTTCAGCAGTCCGCGGCCTGCGCCGTTACAGTTCTTTACTTATGTTTCTTGCTGCAATGTGCGGCTGCTGGAAAGTGATTAGTGTCACTGTATGAGTGAACGTGCATGTACTGTATGCTAGCCGACATTCGCTTCTGCTCTGTGGGCGCAGTGATGCTGAATCGTACCACCAATATCTGCAAGTACAATGCGGAAAGCCAGCTGCTCACTCAGCCTGTGGGGCCAGCCATTCAATCCCAATACTTACCCAACCTGCATCTTGAAGTACATATCTTCAACAGCTCAGCCACGCCACGGGATTATGGCACTCTTCTGCCCTCGCTTTGCGCTTCTGGCTGACATTTGTGGCATGTGATGCAATGAGACGTGGCGTCAGTGGCCGCAATTTTGGCGACTTTATTGTGCAGCCGTCGTAATTATGTTGTCAGCTTGGTCACATGCTTCAAACTGGAAGCTATGAGTGCTGTTCGTAGTTGCGTGACATAGCCGTGCATGATGCGACATAATTGAGCGCGGTGCCCTGCTGGTGTGACTTGCGTCATGTGCTCAGACATCAGTCAAGCCTGTGCTTCATAACACCAGGATTTCAAGCTCAGCAAAGTACACTCCATATGTGCCTGTTGTTGCAAGCAAAGGTCTGACCTAGAATGACCTTAATCACTATCGTCCATGACTGCAATGCACCTCCTCGACACCAACAGCTGCTGACCTATGGTGTCTGCACGACCCTACTTGTGCGCTGCCGTGCAGTATGTGTACCGGTGCTGCAACCGCGGCTGCTTGGCTTGCTCAGTCTCAACTTCACTGAGAAGTCAGTGGCATACGCCCTTGCCATCCAGCTGGCACTCAGCCAAGGGCCTTCAACGCTGGCTCCTGCCCTATGTGGCCTCGTGATAGGGGCTGCGTACCGACTTGACCTGTTCAAGTTGCAGCGGGCGCACCTGCCGGCCGCGGTGTATAGACTGTGCAGCAAACTGCATCCGTGCTTCCGGTCGCTGCGGAGACCAGAGGCGGTACCAGTTGCAGCAGCGCGTGGCCTGCGGCGGCGACTCACGCCACCAAGGCAGCGATCACTGCTGCCGCAAATATCAGGTACGTACCACAGCGCAGCGATGAAGCTGTATGAGAGTAGATACGCAGCTGGTTCTAGAAGAGCATGCTCTCATTACAGTTTGCGGTCATTGTGAGTAAGCGCTACCAACGCAAGAGCGATGAAATGCGTCTTGTCGCCTCGCACTCACGCATTGACTCAGCTGCTGCAGATCAATGATGTGTTGAGCTTTGGCGGCAAAGCTGTGCATCAAAGTTTGTGAATTGTGAACATTGGTGTTCGTTTGATCATCAGGCTTGCTCCATCACTCTACCGTGACTTGTGCAATAGGAACAGTAGTGCCCCATGGCTTGGACCATTGTGTTGATACCGCGCCGCTGACAAGAGCGGCTACACCACCATCAAGTGTTGCTTTAGACAGTTGTGCGCGGCGAACTGTGTTGTGGCGGATGCAGTCAAGCTGAGCATAAACGCTTGACTTTCCTCGAAGATTGCAGTTCATGGACAGGCGCCGAAAAAGGTCAAAGCTCACGAGTGGTGTGTCTCATTCGTGTTGCCTTGATGGTCATGTTCATCGCTGCCGTCTGTTGCGTTCAGGTGGTGGAAATGGCGGCGGCACCAGCACCGCCATAGGCGGCGGCGCTGCGCGATCAAGAGCGGGAGCCGCGCAACGCGCGCAACAACAGCAACAGCTGTCACCACGCTCAGCACTCATGCCTGATGCAGCAGAAGAAGCAGCAGCGGCACGAGTGCTTGTGGGGATGGGGTTTCGACATGCGGATGCAGTCACCGCATTGCGAGCCACGGGCAACAACAATGTAGAGGTAGCAGCGAACCGGCTGCTTGCAGCAGCGGCGGCGGAGGGGGCGGCGGCAGCCTCTGGGGGTGGCACAGGGGACGATGATCACTCGCACACGCATTAGCTGCAGCACAGCTGTGGCAACTGCTACATGTAATATTACGCTCCGCCACATCTTGCGTCAGAGGTTGGCCCTGATCACGTTACGTTGACAGTGCTCCATGCAGGCGTCAACATTCACCTTCATTGGCTTGCGGGTCTTGATGTTGGTCATGGCAATGGCAGCGATGCTCCACCAGATTCTGATGCCACCGCACAACATGATGTCATGTTCAAGCCGCAGCTGCTTGAGCGTCACCATGCCCACAGGCGAGCCGCACTGCAGCCATTGGATGCGCGAAGTGTGCAACATTTGCTGCTCCTGCTTGACACTTGTGTGTCATGACGTTCAGTGAAGCGACCCGGCCGCCGAAGCAATTAATTGTGTTTGCGTTTTGAAGAGGTGACATCACTGACATGCACTGGTCCGCCCGCCTGCTGGTCATGCTGGTCGTGGACACACCACGCCGGCAGCTGATGGACGCCATTCACATCGGCAAGGCAGCAGTCAAGGCATGACACTCTCCACGAACGCATCATCATCATCATATGTCAGATGCGTTACTTTGAGAGGTGCACCAGGAGGGATCCGCAGTTCCAAGAGGCGGAGGCGCAGTTCACGGAGCAGACGTCCCTGCGCAGGCCCGGCGTAGCTGTGGCAGCCAACTACGCCGCAGTGACGTACGACACGCTGTCCGTGCGCACCCGCCACTACTTCACCTGGGAGCGGCGGATGCGCTCCTTCAACTCGTACCGCGCATGCGAGCGGGCGGTGGCCCGCGTGGCGCGGGACATCATCGGACCGCGCGACACGGGCGTGCATCGCGTCGTCTTCTTCGGGAAGGCGAAGTGCGGGAGTGGCTCCCTCGGCCCCATCCCGAGGAAGCGTCTCATACGGCACCTCGCGTGCCTGGCGGCGGTGGTCCTGACCGATGAGTTCCGCACTTCCATTACCTGCCCTCAGGATAGGGCGCCCCTGCACCGCCTCGCCTGGGGATCCCGGGTCTTTCGTTGTGCAAACGCGAGGCCTGGTGTCCCCGTGGTGGTGCGGTGCAATGTAGGCGCCATCGACCGCGACCATGCCGGGGCTGACAACATCCTCATGTGCGGCGTGGCGATGCTGCTGGGGGGGGTGCGTCCTGCCGAGTTTCGCCGCGGCCCTGACTGTGGCAAGGCGGCCTCCCAGGCCCACGTCTGGGTCAATCCGCACGCGGGCTAGCGCATGTCTGCGCCTGCTGCTGCTGCTGCTGTGGGGTATGTATGCATGTGGGGTTGGGGGGGGGAAGAGGGGGTAGATCAGCCAGGGCCATGGGGGGGGGGGGAGAAGAGAGAGGGGGAGGGTTGGAGGGGGGGGGTAGCCTGTTGAGCAGACCTCAGTTGGTGGTGCATGTAGCCAGTAGTAGCAGCAGCAGTAGCAGTGGCAGCAGCAGCGGAACCATCAGCACCAGCAGCGGTACTCCTCACACACACACACAACAAAACGGCGTGTCTTTCATGACACCTTGCCACGGGGGGACGGCGCGTAGTGTGCGGCATCGCGGCGCGCGGCGTGCAGCGGGCAACGCCCGTGTCGCATGTGCGTTGCCTGACCTTGATCCCTATGGGGGCCCGGTACTCGGCCGGACTTGGACCTCGCAGCAGCTGTAACCAGTGTAGGCGCTGACGCAGTCTCTGCTATTGAGCTCTGCCTCCTCCGGGGGTGGAGTGTGCAATGCCCTTGATATGTCAGATGATGTCGCAACCTGAACAGTCATTGATGCTGTCGCTTGCAGTGCTGACCATGTTGTGGATGATGTGTGTGCAATTCCTGCTTTGCTGCTTCAGCTGGACGGGTGGCATGATGATCATTATCAAGTAATTACCGACCGTCTGCCGGCGACTAAGTGAGCTATGCACATCAAACAACTGAAAGCAGACCAGAGGTGTTCATGATCACAAATACACCAAAAGCATACACTTGGTGAACTGAACGCCGACATTGTGCCGCATTTTTTTAAAGGCGCAACTTCACTTCCTTTGGAGACTTTTTAAAGAGGATCTACGCACGCTGGCAAGCAAGTGCCTGACTCAATAGCCGTACCTGAGGATCACCGTGCGTGCAAGACGCTGGCGACGATGCTCTCCTACTTCAGCAGGGACAAGAAGGATCTACATGTCCCTCACGTGCCTAGACCCATCCCTGTCGAGATCCTCAAGGCATCGTTGAAAGACGGCGCCAGCGTTCACCTGCACGGAGAGGAAGTGAGGCAATTATTATGCTGCGATGCTTGACATCGTAACAGTGCGTAAGAAAGCGTTGCGTGTATTGCTTAGACATCTAAGACTATCATCACTTTAAAAAAGTCACGTCGGCCAAAACGATGAAGTAAATCGGCTGCTGACGCACTGAATTACATTTGTTGACTGTATCCAAGTATTGAAGGAAGCACGTGCCTAGATATTGCACATCTAGAGAAGCTCAGGGGTTGACATACTTGAGCTACGCTGACTGCGAGGGGTTGCCAGCATGCAAGCCGAACCCATCAACAATTACTGTAACAGTAGTAACTGTCAGGGTAACCGTTGTTGAACTTTACATCTGCTGATCGATTGTTTCATGATACATAAAGTCTGGGCATTCTCCTGAAAATTAAATGTGATGCTTGCATGATACATAAACTAAAGTTGCCTCAGCCCTGGAGGCGCAATTCCTTGACATGAGCATGCCTCTATACGTCGTTAGTACAGCCAGTTTGGCAGTCACGGTGACTGAGCCTCCAAGGGATGAGGAAATACTGCTGAGCACAACGGTCAATGACATGCAGCAGTTTCGCACTCACTGGCAGTCTGCATGCTTCAAGACACTGTTATTTGAGCCTTGCTTTATAAAAAGTGCTTGAATTCGTTTGGTGACTTCGAGTTGCGTCCATTGTCTTTCAAATTGCTTGCACGACGACGCACCGCCAGGGATACCAGAGAGCCCGGCTGCATGGCACCTGGCAGCTAGACCCCGTTTCGTTCGGCTACCCAAGCGCCATCGTCAGTGTGACGTGCACAGATGACGTCGCAGCCTGCATCAAATACGCTGTTGCAAACAATGTAAGCCATGATGCTTCAAGTTGTCACCAGATGTCATTGGATGTTCTGAGCCTCAAGAGTTGTACTGTGGCGCCAATCCTCAGTTCACAGTGGCAGGCCTGCCTGCAGCCTGTTGGAGTATTGTGCGCCCTCGCCAAGATGTCGCACCTGACATGACTTTCATTGTTCTCAATGACATGTTGATATGTACTATCGATACATCCGAATCTGCTGAAGCTCAGTCTATAAGTGTCTGAGTACTTTTAGCTACCGGAAGGCCCTTGATGTTGGATTACGTATTCAGGGCCGCTCATGTGATGCCGTGCACAGGAAGGATGCACAACTCTTGCATAATGAAATGCCTACCCCTCTTGTGTGGTCAAAGGCACCATCATACTGCCAGTGGCCAATCACATAATTTATTGCTGACTTGATGGTCGCTGCCTTGATTTTCTTGTAGCTCAGGGGATGCAGCTGCTGCAGTTTTCACCGTCGTGTGACTGCACTTGTCTCTAACACGATGTCTTTGTATTACCCGGAGAAATCGAGGTTTTGGGCTGGCGTCAAAGCACAAAGGCCAGATATACTGTGTTCTCTTGCGGTGCACTACTGGTGCAACTACTGCCAGACGTGATGATGCATAATAGAGTGTTAAAAAGCGTGCACTTTTCCTAGGAGTGCCTGTGCCCTACTTCAGCCCATCACAAGCGTAGGCTACTTCTTGCTGAACACGTATCTTGCTAATTCTGAGATACTTTTCTAAGTTACTCCATTTTGGTTGAGGGACTATCATAGGGTTAAGGTCAAACACCTCACCACCCAACCGCTGTACATGTTTGTATCCGTTGGTCCTCACTCCCCGAATCGCAGGTGAAATTTAGTGTGGCTGGCGGGCGCCACACATACCTGTGCATTGTGAACGACCGCCTGTTAATCGACCTCACCACGCACATGAACAAGGTCACGGTGGACGGAGACGCTAAGACAGCAGCAGCACAGGGTGGATCCAAGCTGGGTGAGTGTCATTGACCTTCAAGTTGAAGGCATCCCTCTGAGCAAGAAAAACAGTTATTATAGCACAGTGGCTGGGGCAGTTCAAGGCAAGCTGGTTTCACATGAAGTTAAGATGTTTCCAGGCCATGTCTGACCAGTCACAGTGTCGCAGGTACAGTAACACTGGCTTTTCTCGTTCTTGAAGTACTTTCATATGCAGAAACCACTCATGTAAGGTGCGAACGACAGGGGCATTTCACCGCAGGCATTGTGCTTTGCATCATGCCCGTGTTATGTGCTGCAGGAGACCTGGATGCCGCCTGCGAACCTCATGGGCTGGGAGTGACGTCTGGCCGTGTGCCCAGCACTGGTGTCTGTGGGCAGATGGCCAACACAGGTGACAAGTTCTTGACAGCGGCAATCACACCAATTTGTACCGTGTTTCAGCGGTTTTGTAGTGCGTTGAGGCACAAGTGTTTGTGTCAGGTCATGATCCATGGTCTTGTCTGAAGCAGGCGCCAATCATGGTGATGCACAGCTGCCGACGACATACACCTAACTACAAGATGCCGCTGAGCCTATATCATCAATATTTTGTGTTATAATGCACAATGACACTTGCGCCCTCCCAATTGTTGTGTGCCCGCTTTCAGTACCAGCATATCAAAGCTTACCTGGTGTTCCTGGTTGCGTTGTGCTGTAGGGGGGCGCGGCCACCTAGAGCGTGTGTACGGCATGGGCATTGACAATCTGCTCAAGGCACAGGCGAGTCTTCACTTGACAATGCATTGTGTAGTGCCAAGTCCGGTGTGTGTGTTTTGCAAAGCCATGCAATCAACGAAGCAACAATCGCATTGCACAATGGCACACGCTGCCCTTTGCAGCACGCTGAGCAAACTTTTGATCAACACCACGTATGTTGCATGAGTTGCTCTCTGTGCCTGCAACGTCCAAATGCTGCTACCTGAGGTGGCACAAAAAAACATGATCCCACATGCCAATACAAAGGCAACAGGGTAGTCGTTTGCATTTCAGGCCTTGATGCGCTGTAAAATTGATCAAGAGTGCAATGCGTGACAACTTTTCAGAAGCGCATCTGCTGTGAGTTAATCAGTGCAAATTCAAACACGATTCATTGGGTGCACTAGCAAAATGTCGGGCTTTGCCCACACCATGCTGCATTCTGTTCTCTGCACCCAGGCACCTCACCTACATGTGCATTGCGTCTTCATTTTTGCTGACCATGGCAGGTGGTACTGGCATCTGGTGATATTGTTATGGCTTCGGAGGAGGAGAATGCTGACCTCTTCTGGGCCATCCGTGGCGGCGGCTCCAACTTTGGCGTCCTAACTGAGGCAAGCTGCAGCCAGCCATTGCAACCGCAGGCACCAATGTCTCTGTGTACAACTACGGACGCCGTATGTACTGGTACAGATTTGCATATGCGACGTCAAGCGTCGACCCTGCTAGACCTTGCCCTTGAGCTGCAACAGCAGACGCTCACTCACAGGCGAAAGCCACATTCGCTGCAACTGAAACTGGCCCTGTTTCGAGGTTTGATGTCACCCACCATGATGCTGAAAACCTTGCGGATTAGGACCAGGAGTGTTTTAGACCTGTACTTGTTGCTGTTGCCCTGGGCAGAAGTCACTCTACAATGATTTCTCCATCGTATAACTACCTGGAAGCCATCGCAGGCATCTGCCTGTCTTTAAACACTGTAATTTACTTCATTGACTATATGCGCATGTGCTCCTCATCATCGTGTCTGCTGATACCTAACACTACACTGGTTTTCCTACCCTAAATCCAAAACGGTTGAAGCATGTGATACGCAAGTCATGTGACCCACGTCACGTGAACATATCGTGATGCATGCAGCCGACCATTGTGGTGTCTCACTTATCTCTTCTTCAGCTGACGTTCAAGCTGCATGAGCTACCCAATGGTGGCAACCTGCTGAGCGGCGTGCGTGTTCACCTCCCCCTCAACTTCTTTGGGAAGCCAGGTAAACTGGCATGCCTGCTGCAGCTGCGCAACGGTGGTGCTAATGAAGCCACACATGCTGCGGTGACACTTTCCATTCCAGCTATGCGTGTGTGGTGGCGTAGCTGTGCCCGCATGGCCGGCTGTTGTAGTGGCGTCATGCCTTATTTGAGGCGGCAATAGTAACCAGTTTTGCTGGATGAGTGGGTGCGACCGCGTAAGCCATGTGTTAGCTATAGGCGTATCACACATGGCGTGATGCGCAACGTGTACACAGGTGGAACGCAGTGTAAAGGCGCAGTGCCGCCAATAATGATATGTGTCCCTTGCATAAACCATTGTCAGATCGCTTCGCAAAACACAGCAGCCTTGCTACTGTTTCATCATTTGTATGATGCATCGTGTCATTTAAGCTCACAGGTCAGAATTTCAGCGTCGATCACTTCTGGTAACTCGTAGAAGGCGCAATGCCCAACGGCTCAGGTAGATTTATCACGAGATCTGTTGGTGGTTGTTGTTGGTCTTCAGAGCACTAAGCACTGGCTTGAAGCACAAGTCCTGCCTCCCACTTGTTGAAGTATGAGACGTGCCTTCAGTGCAAGTTACACAAATTGACAAGCTACTCTGCAACAGGCACAGTGCATGCCTTGCGCAGTGCTCAGCATATATGCAACGATATCGAGAATTGCTACCAGTCTTCAGTGCACTCATTCTGTGCGTAGACTGCATATGAGGCACCTGCTCAAGAAGTGCATTTCCACAGCGCAGATGACGAATACCTGAGCCTGCCTCGCAGGTCTCCCAATATTAATGAATGAAAATGAATCAAAAGATCGTAGAGCTCTAGGTGACACGGGATAGTTAGCCGCAAGTGCCTTCCACCAATACCGTGGTCGTGCGATGTCAAGTGCGAGACATGCCCTGCCGTGTGGCCGCACCTCATTCAGCATCACAAGTGCCAGGCATGACTCACAGTCCCATCTGGCAGTATACTGCTGAATGCAGCACTGCCTCGCGAAAGCGACTTGTCGTTGTCCTTACTGCGGAACCTACTGTCTATCCTCGTTTTACCCTGCTCCCAGACCGCTACAAGCTCCTTCTGGACTATGCAGCGCGGGCCAAAACTGCCCCCAACGAGTTCAGCAGCGACTTCATGGTCATCGGCGGTGGCCGCACAACCCCGATCATTGAAATTGTTGCCTGGGTGGGCGAGCCAAGCGATGGGGAAAAGTACTTTTCAGAGAAGGTACGCATTTATAAAAGGTCCTAGCTTCGAGCATTGCATCGTACAACTTTCATAAAGCCTGGCGGTGTACCTACCTTTTAGTAGAGATTTGCCATGTACTACATCACATTGTCAAAGCATTTGGTGCTTTGCGGTGAACCGTGTAACACGGTGAGAGCGATGCGGTCTGCACTGCAGCGACGCTGCCCGGATGATCAGTTATGATGGCAAACAGCCCATCTTCAAAGCACATGTATGCAATGGATGCTGTGCCTCTGGTTTGAATTCGCCACTCCTCTTGCTCTATTTCAAACCTTGCGCGCGATGCAGTGCCGTGGTCCTCATAGCACGGCGTCATCAGGAGCCCGTAAATGTGAAATACCTTTGCTGAATGCATCGCAACTGCTGCGACTTGGCAACAGGGATTCGACATCTCGTGCTGCAGCCCCAGAGCCTGGCGCCTCACATTTGCAGTGCTGCTATGAGGAAAACATACACATTAATTTGTGGGGTAGCAGTTTGTCTGAGACAATTTGAGTGTTGGGGCATCCCGCATCAGCTGCAGGCATACATAGAGCTTAACTTTGGTGCAGAGAAGCCTTCCTGATGTTGAAGTTGTTCTTAGGAAAGCATGATACATCATGTTTATTTCCTCAAACATAGATGCTGTCCATGATCTTGCATCCTCTCGCTGATCAGGCGCACCTTTGGAGGACATATGACAACGCAGATATCATGGCATTGCACGCATGGACGTTGTGAGGGCTTGTGTGTGAAGCCATAGAAGTACATGATTGCAAAACGACATATATATACTTGATGACTGTTGCTGTGAAGTACTCGTTGCAATTTGAGTACTCGTTAGGGTAATCCAGGTACTCATTTAGTACTCTTGTACAGTACTCCTGGTACTCGTCAAGTACTCGAGTACTCGTCAAGCACTCAAGTAAGTACTCGTACTAGGGTAAGTTTTCATTCCCTGGGGGACAAGTACTCGATTACTCGTGTAAATATTCAACTTGTCGGGGGATAGTACTCGAGTAATCATATAAAACTTCACCTTTGGGGGGTCAGTACTTGAGTACCGTAAAGTCTATAATTAGGCCATGGGGCGACTTCTTTTATGAGTTTCCGAGCCCTCCTAAAATGATGCCCCACCCTTTTTGTTCGCTCATGAAAATATGCCCCCCCCCCCTTTTGCATATGCATTTGCACCACAACGTGACCTCTGCGCATGCGCATGCTGCAGGGACGATCCACTCAGTGACTCATGCTACATCACCATTATTTGGGCACAGAACAACGCGAAGCAGCCATTGCCAGCAACGTGCAGAGCAGCCAGAAAGGCAGCAATCACATAAACAGGCAGCAAATACACAGAAGCATAATCGCTGTCGCTTTCAGACTCTATCTGCACGACAACCTGCTGCGTTGCAGGGTGGGGAGGCTGAGCTGAGGCTGTTGCGGAGACCGAATTGGTCCGGCTAGGCAATTGCGGAAGACGTCCAGCATGCTGCGTTGCTTGCTTCCTGTGCCTCACGCAAAGCTTTGTTCATAGCTTGCTTGGTGTTCGCCTACCGCAGCTCCTGCGATGGTCAGGCCATGTGTGATTTTTCGAACCGCCACTTCAAGTTCGAGTTGAACCGGGTTTTTGAGGTTTGAACGCGCTGAAACGGGAAGGCTGGGCGATGCTGCATGATGGTGTTAGATAAGCTGTAATGGCTCAATTAATAATCCGCCCCACCCTTTTGCCCTCCATATATTAATGATGCCCCACCCCCCTTTTTTCGCTCTCATAGTCGCCCCATGGGCTTAATTATAGACTTTACGGTAATCGTCACTCGTACTCGTCCGGACTGTGAAAGTTTAACGCTTCTGGATGCACCTGCATTTGCGCTTGATTTGCCTTCTGTCATACCACCAGGTGAAGACAATTGGCAAGCCGATTGCAGATTCAACTGGCATATACAACTACCACAAGGGTCTTCAGGTGTGTGGATACTGCGGTCGTAAGATCTTATGAACACACTACAAATTCAGTCAAACGACTGAAATAGGCTGGCCGCCTTTGGGATGCATACATGCAGCAATACCATGCTTGCAACCTCAACTGGCATGTACAGACTCCTGCACAACAAGTTTTGTCTTAGCTACATCCTTCCAGCGATGCTGCTCAGCGTTTATCTGAGCAAGTCGGAGTCGTTTGGGCTATCGCTTTGCTCCTCGGAGTCGAAGTCCGACTCGTACAATGATTGGTGCCAGCTCCACGGAGCGGAGTCGGACTCATAAGAGCATGAGTGACAGTCACAGTCACACCACATTAAGTGTCTCGAATATACCCCTGCACACCGAACTGTATGCAATAACCCTTCAACAGTCCTGCTTGTATTTTCGTTCGAATGCAGCATGGGAAAATGGGTGAGATAATTGTGAAGCAGAGCTGAGCTCAATCCATTGTGTGCGGTACGTTGTCTTCGTGTGAGCCGCCTTACGTACCAATTGTCTTTCTAGTATCAAATTTGATAAATCATATATTTGCAGGCGCAGCCAGCTGGCCGCGCTTTGCATTGACAAAACACGTGTTTGCCGCCAAGGGAGCATTTTGTGCTTGTCTGTGATCTTCCAGCTGGCTTCACTCGTCTACCGCTCGATAGCCATGTATTAAAGTTTGCGGGGTTCAGTTCAGCACTTTGCCACAGCGAACCGCATCACCAAGTTCTGTTGAGATCTGACAGATTTTACGTCACATCAAAGCTCTCACGTCCCACGCTGCATGATCACTGCCCCCTGTGTCTGCACTTCAGCCCTATCCCTCACCGTAAATATAGTCACGGCTTGCTACCTTGGGCGCAGCCGTCAGCAGCGTTGCAAACCTTGGTGTCAGCTCATGATCTGCATCGACGTTGTGCCGTCTTTGATGTCACGTGTTACTTGATGCTCTGATGCGAAGCAGGCAGTGACTGTGAACTAGGGCCACCACTAAGCACTGATAGTTCAACGCACTCTGAATGACCTATGTTGACGCAATGTGTGTGCCATTGCGCACCAACAACAGCGCTTCCTACTAGGCCCTGGGGAGAAGCAGGCTTGGCCAGGAGCATCATACAACAAGACACTGATGCTCAAGGAGATCACCCCCGAGATGTGCCGTGTGCTGGCTGACCGACACACTGCGCCATTCCCCAAGGGTGTGGTGCCAAGGGCACACATCTGCATGCTGGTAGGTGATGAGGTGCATCGATGCAATGACAATGTAGTGCAGCTCTGAATGTCAGTTTTACGGGTAGAGTGTGCGAGTTTGCTCTAGTTACAGGGCTGTAAGACTCTTGAGCGGTGGACAAAAAGACTGCCGCATGATTCTTGCGGTCAATGAGAGTGGCAGCAGTTGATTGGTTCACAATTTCCATAGTTGCAGAAACCGTACAATCTGGAAGGTTTCCATGCCACCCCTGCTACTGTTGACGCTTAGCTGACTGGTAGGCCACATGTATGGACTAACGATGCTCAGCATGTAGTTGCTACCAGTGAACCGGTTGACTTCCAGTGGTTAACAAGGATCCGCTCCGCTCATCCGCGACCCTGAAACTCAAAAAGCAACCGAGCACTTATGCTATAGTAAAGTCTCCAGGGCAGAACAGGTGTTGAAGTTGGGTAATGGCATGCTGTAGCCCTATGTCAGGGGCATCTGCCCACTACTCTCTTGTTGAAGTTGATGTTGTTCCTGATGTGATATTGTACTTCAACGGTGATATTCATACTTCAACTTCATGCCAACTTCAACTGTCATATCACTGCTCAGCGTGCAATAGCACGGCTCCACCCGTCTCAACTTCAACAACCAACAGCTCTTCTGGTGCGTCTAAGTGAGGCCAAGAATCTACCATTATCAAACTTCAACAGTTTGAGTGTCTTGACTGACTTCACTATAGCATAAGTGCTCGGTTGCTTTTTGGGTTTCAGGGTCGCGGATGAGCGGAGCGGATCCTTGTAGCTGTCAGTGGTAGCCCTCAGCGGAGCTCTCGGCGGCGTCAAGTGCATAACCTCATTTTACAGAAAACGTTAGGTGCGTTCACAGGAGCATCCGTCCGCGACCCGTCTACTGCATGCCATTGGATTGTATGCTTTGATGTGCGGCACCATAAATGATCAAGCAGGCGCAAAGGCGCACGGTGGTTGTTGACACTTGCAGCAAATACATGCTCAGCCTTAACGCACAGAGCATCAGCATTGACTTTGTCACTTGCAGATTCTTACTCTCATTTTCATATCATAGCAGGCACCAACAAAACCACCTGCAAATCGTCTGCTTGCTTTGTGCAGGGCGGGAAAGCCCACGACGTGTCTGTTGACGCAATGGCATGCCCTGACAGGTAAGCGCACTGACCTCCTGAGCAGCGCAGCCACAATGCACTGGTGATTGCATGCACGCCAACTGGTTGTTGACATGTGCGTTTGACCATTGACATGGGGGGTTACAATCGTGAGCGGCAAAGGGCCAACATTCGGTGATTTGTGGTACTTTTGAAGTGAAAGTAACCCACCGCGCATGATTGTGCTTGCCCAAGATGAGTTGATTATCAAAACATGGCAGCATCACTCATGCATTGCAACAAGCTGGTCACACCACTGTTGCCATACAGCGCATGTACTAAGCATGTACGGCGATCGAGACAACTCAGTCGCAAGACCACACAGCGTGCGCGTGCCACACAACATAGCCTGCGTCATGTTGAAAACGCACATCATGGCCAACTGCTTCAGTGCATTGCAATAACATTTGCCGCCCATGATACATAGTGTCGCAGAACTAGCTGTTGGTCCTGCTTCCACGACCAAGCTGCACTGCAAAGCGACGTCGCAAGAGAACGTTTTGCTGTGGTGCTGACCATTTGCGCAGGTCAAGCAGCATCTTCCTGGTCCTGATTGTGGCGTGGAATCCTGTGAACGACCTTGTCGTACGCAAGGCTGCGCAGGTATGTTCAGTCATTGTTGTGTATGGCAAATGACATGTCACATGATCGAGTGCTTGATGCTGCAGTGGAAAGGGAGATTCGAGGAAATGCGCTTATTACATGCATCCACTTTATAATTATGTGAGTCCGCACTTCACCCTCTCCATGGCGGACGTACCACAACCTAAGACATATCCCTCTGCAGGAGTTGAAAGCTCACCCATCATGGCTACAGGCATGCACCGCTGCTGCTATGCTCTCTGTGCTGGCATCTGTGGATCCTAGCACCTCAGAAGGGGACGGCTACCCTGCCAAGACTGCACAAGTTTTGTGGCTCAGTCATGAAGCCACAGTCATAAAGCCAGGGTACACCATATCATAACTTAGAGGCGCTTGAAAAACAACGATATGTTTTCTTGTGGCATCGCGTTATTATGTATTGTTTGACTCGTGGCCAATTGCTGCAGCAGCGGCGACCACGGTTACTGGTGGAAGGCACTTGCGGCTAACCATCCCTTGTCACCTAGAGCTCTATGATCATTTGATTCGTTGTCATTATGTACGAATTGTGGTTACGTCCACCAGCAGGAGCAGAAGATGGGACCACTGTGCAAATCAGTGGCATCACAGGCGGTTCGGCAGCAGGTGCTTGACCTTTTGCGACTAATTTGTTTGTTAATTTGTGGTGGACATGTTGCGTGCATGGACTCCTGCCTCACAATTTAACACAGGCCAGCACCAAATTCAGTTATTCAGTACCAAAACTTGACAAAGCATGCTGGCTGCAGAAGCATTTCATGCTTGAATCAGGAAGCACTTTGAAGCAAAACATCAAAGTCACTCGCTTACACCTGCACCACTGGATTTGTTTTGCACACTTGATAGGTCGGGTGCAATGCATGAACCTTGCATCCCCTTGGTTACTGTCCTCAACAAACAAAGACGTGATGCGTATTTGGCCATGCACTCTGATGTCTTTGCACTCGCAGAAACATGCACGAGAGACGTGGCGCCAGCTGCTGCAGCTCAATAAGGTGACCAGTCAATCCTTTGTTGCAGTGTACTCTTGTGTCTGAGCCTTTGTGAATGAGCGCCATGCTGCTGTGGTAGCCGGTGGGAGGCCGGCCCATATTTGTATAGTGATACTTCAAAGTATCTACATATTGACAATAGTAGAGCTTGCGTAAGATATAATTGCTGATGCCAACATCAGTCACCCATTGCAGTGCTGGACGTAAGGCTGAAAGAATCATTGCATTTGTAACAGCATGCGCTGGCACAGCTGACTCACATGGCAGTGCCGTCGACAGTCATAGACATTTGCAATGGTAGCTGCACCAGAGAGGAACTTGCAGGTGGCGCATTCATGTTTTCGTTTAAATTATTACTGGTCATGGCATGAGTTCTCTTTCAGGCACTGACGGCTTGTCAACTCGGACACAGCGGCGCTGCTGCAAAGTCACCACGCCATGCTGTTGCTGTATGATCGTTACTGTGACAAGCCCGTTGCATGCAGTACAGGCTTTGCTTGCCGCATCAGCAGGCTCCCCAGATTTGCTGTGTCTGTGTTTGCGTTTGCAAGTACTGGTCACAGTACCTATGTGCAACACCACTATGACTAAGATCTGCTTCAAAAGAAGTTTGCCATCATCATGTAGCTAAACATCACCGTATTTGTTACTCGTTGTGCCACTGCAGACGGGCGGAGAAGTGATCACAGCTGACACGCCAATGGTACGTTTTAAACATTTAAATTTGCATACTTGCCTGCTTGGACTGTATTGATTTTTTGTCAATTCTCACATGCAGTTGCAGCTTTTTGCTGACACTTGACCTGCTTTTGTGGCATGCAGTTCCAACAGAAAGCTGGTATGACGATGGTTTCTCCTACTGCAAGGTCAAAACTTTAAGGCAGATACCGATCATACACATTGTCAACACTTTATAAATCCAATCAGCGTCCATGGCGCTGCAGTTTCTGTGCGCTGCTTTACATAAGATGCTCCCTCATCAGACACCATGCAATGCAGTGCGTCAAACTCGCAGCGGTTGGCACACTGGCCTGTCTGAGTTGTCACATCAGCACTCCATCGTGAGCAAATGCCAAAGTGTTGCTTTGCTGCTCGTGCCTTTTCCAGCCTGCCTACTGGGACTGGGGCAGCAACCTTCCGCGCCTGCAGGTATGTGCCAATCAGACATATGCCAGCGTGCTGGCAAAACCGTTTTGGCGGCGCTGCTGCTGTATCAGGTACTTTCGGCTATCTGATTGGAAGCATACCCGGCCACGGCATTCGTTCATGGCCCATCTATTTGTGATGCAGCACATAGTAGGCAGATAGTGAGCGCTTAAGCAGCTCATCGTCGCTCAGCACATCTGGTGTCGCGAACAGTACAAGAACAACCGCAACAACACGTGCGCGCGTAGAAGCTATAGCTTGTCTACTTCTCAGAAGGCATACCGGAACCACTTGCCAAGTCAAGGGTTCCGGCCGCCAGCTGACCGCACCTGCCTGTGCAGCACTTTGAGGATGACACAGCACCTGCAATAATGCTAGCTGAAGTATGGCCCCTTTACAGTAGCCATGCTGGCATCGGCACCTTGAGCCAGTTTACTAACAGGTGTCGCAGACTGCTGCGGTGCTGGTCGTTTTGTCATGATGCATGCATGCTAATCTAGTGGTGCTGCTATCTTTGCAGGAACTAAAGAAGAAGTATGATCCAGATCACTGGTTTGACAGAGCATACGACTCCATCAAGACGGGTGCAGTGATGGCTGCACCGGAGACCAAGGCAGCGCCTGCTGAGCTCGGCAGCACTCCTGAGGCTGCCACAGCATAGTGTGCATGCATCAAGGTAACGCTTGTAGTTGATGATGTGCTGGGGCATAGTTTCTCTCAAGGATCTTCAGGTTTGTGATTCAACGAGCTGATAGTCAGTGTGGTGCTGCTGATACCAGCCGATAAGCAGGCTACGGTCAGCGATCATGAGTCACCCAGTGTGAGAGAAAGGGGGCCCTGGGAGAGTGGGAGGCGATGGGCCAGGAATAGCAGGCGTGCTAATGCAGCAGTGCCCGCTAGTACCTTGCGTACGCCGCAAAGGTTTGCGCCACTGGGATGCACAAGCGTTGCTCATTGTTTAAAACGCCACCTCATTGTTTACGCATGCCAACTCCGAGCCATAGTACATGATTTCACTGCTGCCAAGGCATGACCCAGTGGCTCATTAAATGTGACTTGCATATTATTAAGCAGCCGACCTTCTGGTTCTGTTGTGGTGCTCTCTACTGTGTTGTTTGTTGGCTGTCAACGATTCTGTCATGTGAGACATCAGCCTGAGGCTTGCACATGTATTTAATTTACTGTAACGTACAGCGCGCATTGAAGGTCCCCTGAGGAGGTAGCCTGAGGCTCAAGTGCGAAGAACGCGTCTGCGCCGCATAGTACACAACTCTGCAGCTCAGCAAGCCCCTGGTCGAAGGCCAACACGCATTATGTTGCAACTTCAAGAGTGAGCACTGCGTAGTCCAAGGGACCCCAGGCCTGTCTGTGAGATTCTTGGAGCCTGCTGGTCTGATACAGCACAGTCGTGGCGCGCGCCATGAGGTTGCTGGAGTACGACACCACAGTACAACACCGACCAACGCCGATGGGCCTTCAAGACTGCCGTGGTCAGACTCCATACCGTGCTTCGCAGCACCACCTTCAGGGGTGAGGTTTGCGGCTGCAAGGGTACACCATGAGTCTAAGCCGCTAGCACCACCGCAGGTTGTCTGTATTGCAAGCTTAAGAGGCAGACTCGTGAGCTCAGAAAGGGGCAACCCCTTCAG